>VXBW01002690.1:1124490-1151612 GCA_013400375.1 Thinocorus orbignyianus | reverse complement strand
GTCCTTCCTCCCCCCCTCCTCCCCCCCCTCCCTTAAGGGTAGTGGTAGAAGATAATTTCAACGATTATTTAGCTTCCATCAATGCTTAATTGGCTTCTGTAGAGTTGTCGGCTTTCCCTTATGAATTTGCACAAAATGTTTGAAAAAGAAATGGGTCAAATTGAAAAGAGTCAAATTTTACTGAGCGTTGATGTTCAATTGCAAACGTATTTTTGTGGTGTTGCTTACAGCCTTCAAAAGTACGTTCGGGAGCAGATCCTGTTAGCAGTAGCGGTGATAGTGAAACGGGGATCATTAGACAAATCCATCGACTGCAAAAGCATTTTTCACGAAGTCAGCCAGTTGATCAGCAGCGGTAACCCCACTGTGGTAAGTATTTTCTTTTTTTCTTTGAATTTAAGCAATCTGTATCAGCAGCCTGAATTATATACTTTGTGACTACAAAACCTTGTATGCTTCTCATCTAAAAATTAAAATTAGTAATTAAGTTGATAGCTATTCAAACAATTGTTTCCAAAGTCTGAGATTTTTGAATACAAAGGTTTTGATACTAGTATGTGTAATTCTTTGGTACACCGTAGTTTTTAGGAAATAATTTTCACTGAATAGCCACTTGAAGTGCCACAGGGTTTCTTTTTCAATTCTCTGGGCTTCTTTAGTAAAACGGCACGATCTAAAATGGATTTTCCATTAGCTGGCAGGTTCTGTACACACTGCTCCCCTTCCATCTGTGCAGAGCTGCACCCTCCTGTGGCTCAGCTGTCGGAATAGGCTGCCCAGCAAGAGGCACAGGTCTCTGCTGTTCTCGGGGAGACGGGTAGGTGGAGAGAAAGGGGCGTGAGGAAGTAAAACATGGAATGGAAATACAAAACTTACTCTAGATTTAATGTCATACTGCTAGGGGTAAGTGTTACCTTCCATAGTGAGCTCAAAGTGGAAACAAGGTGTCCAATATCTATCTATGCATTTAGTGAAATTCCGTTTGCTATGCCAGGAGATAAGTTTAGAATAGGTCATAATAGAGGCATGTAACTAGAGATTAAAGAGAGGTGATTTTTCTCCTACCAAATGCAAATTGAAGATCATGTGGATTCCATGCTGAAACTTTTAACCGAGGCTTTTCTCAAAGAGAACAAACCGTGAGGGAATGGAGTCCTGACATTGCTGAGCATTTAGAGCAGCAGTTGTACTAGATGTGAGTGGCAAATGTTTTAACTCTGAAAATTCGAACAAAATGTGCTAGAAGTTAATGCAGCTCATGTCATGGTCCTAAAAATAGTGTGTCACCTCTGAGCACAAGTGAGCACCCTCTAGGGTACGGGAATTTCAGTTACACTCCTAAACCTTAATTTCACGGTTATTTATCTGAAGGAGAGCATTTTAGCCTTTTTGGTTGTGCATAATTTGGATAGAAATGGGTATTTGTTTAGGAGAACAACGTTAAGTTCATGGCTTTTTTCCGGGAAATGTAGCCTTCTTATTAAAATGGAGTTACAACTGGGGTTTTCAAGTTGTTTGTGTGCTGGTGTGTATGTTTATGTAGTGTATGTGATCTTTCCATAGAGGTATGAAAGTGGAGTAAATAGCAGCCTGGATGTGAAGAGAGCAATCCTCTCTGAACTAACCCTTCTGCAGTCTAGCTTCTACAGCTGTATTCTCTGCATGCACTAATACTCAGATGGGCTGCACCAAGCACAGCATACAGGGTGCTCAGGCTGCCTGCTGGGAGTCTGTCACCCCAGCTTCCCTGAGGAACAGAGCTCCTTGAAGAGAAGCTTGGGCTGTGGGAAGGGACGGTATTTCACTCTCCTCTTCTTCCAGTTCACTTGCTGCCACCATACAGAGACATAGTTCAGCTCAGCTTTTCATTTCCCTTTATCAGCTCTTCTACAGGTGTTACTTTCTCCATAGTTTTCCCAAAGTATTTGTGCTCAGGTTTTAAGAAGAGTATTTAAAGTGTTTAGTATATGAAGGTGTTTTCTACTCTGGTATGCTAATACAGTGTGCTAGCAAAAAAGGACACGTGGTGCTGCTGGAACATGTTCTCTGTAAGGGCCCAGTTTTTTAAGTCTTTGGCAGGCTGGTTATAAACACATGCTTCTCGTGTACGTATGGGGGTTTATATTATAAAATAGTTCTCATTCATAAAAATGTTTTTGTAATCTTGTGAGACTTTGCTGCAAGAGAAGCTCTGGTGCTGGCACAGCTTCATGTGACCTAGGACTTGGCAATACATGATAATAAGTGGTAATAAAATTGTGTGTTAGCACAGTACCTGCCACAACTGTGCTCTGAGTGAGTTCAGGGCACACCACTTGTCACTTGTATAAATATATAATAACTTTGAGAGGTCCAATGAGATAATTCATGCAATTAATTAGCCACTTATCTTTTCAAACATGGGTGGATGTTTTCATTAGTGTGCCTGTAGTGTTCGGCCGTGCCCATCGGGCTGTGTGGAGTCTCAGTGAAGGTGCTCCAGGGTCTGGTGTGAAGCCAAGGGAGTGACAGTGCTTTCAAGATCCAAGATGTGCCATCAGGGTAGTGCCATGTAGTGTCACAAGTGTTCCTGCGCTTCACTGGAGATGTATTTATGTTAGTTATAAAAGCTGACCTCCACCCACGTGAGGGAGGAGGCTAGGATATAGGTGTTGGGAGAGATCAACAGACGTTTTCGAGCCCCCTCTGCCTCCCTGACTCCTTCTACTTCTTTATCATGTCTTTCCTGTGATGTGCGCTCTTGCCTGCAGCCTTGTACACTCCAGTTTCAGAAGTTTATCATACCTTTGACTCTCAGTTCTCTAGGGAGTCTGTTGGTCCCTTTTTCATGTCTTTCCTACACTTCTGCTCCATGTTTCCTCTGACCTACTGCCTACCGGTTTGTGTCCAGCTGCCTGAGGCTTGCTCTTGCAGCTGAGAAATAACATACTGAATCAGCAGCAGGTCATTTCATGTTTAGAGATGTTTAAAGCTCTGAAACGTGGCTCTTAGCTGTTGATAATGGCTTCCTACAGCAGTTTGTAATTGAAAGAAAGTCCTTTTTAAAAAGTGGTCTCTTGCCTGCTTTCTCCACTCTGCTGGCTCTGAAACTTTCTGGCCCCTTTTTATCTTACAAAAATAAAGTAGGTATTTAATCTTTTCCATTCCCTGCAACCCTCCATCCAGTTCCCATCAGACATCTGTATTAGTTTTGTGCTTGTTAGGCACTCCTGCTCCGTGAAATCTTTGGGACTTTCCAGTAACGTGTCCTGAAGGTTACTGTAATAAGGACAGCAGCAAACGGAGATGGTGCTGTGTCTTTTGCATGTGTCCTTTTGCAGGATTTGGTATGCTTCATACCTTAACTTCTTGAGTATTAGCTAACAACATCTTTAGAAATGGATGTATTTTGAAGATGGAGCTTGAAGGTATGTTGAGTAATGCTGTGGCGGACTGACATGGGAGCAAGACTGATGGATGAAGTGTTGAGAATGAAAAAGCAAAAAGGAGATGGGAAGGAAGAGGGGGAGAAGAATAGCAATGAGAGGAAGCAGGCAGGAGATGAAGAAGATGGCTTTACTATTGAGTAATTTCTTAATGGTGGAACACAGTGTACATGTTAAAGAAATAACAGGGCACTAAGGAGAGGTAATACTGTAGGCATGGGAAGGATGCATGCTTAGAGCCAGGGTCTGAACCTGGAGCATTGGCTCCTGCTGCTACTTTTCTGCAGTATGGACCTTTATGGATCTTGTGGAAGAAACCCCTGTCTGAGAAGGGAAAGCAGACTAGAGAGGGTCTGGCTGCCTGTTGATTTATAAATGAGTTTAGGTAGTAATCCTCTGGGAGGGCAAGGATTAACTTTGGAGTTCCTCGTTTTGTTTTTCCTGGCTTATTCTGTAACATGGATAGAAGCCATTCTGCTCATGAAGGAGAGCTTGTAATCTCCCTCCAGTGACAATTTCAGGATCTCTTTTCAAAATCTTCATCTCTAGGGGAGGGAACTTCTGCCAGCAGACACGGTATCATGGGCCAATCTTAAGATGCTAAATATGTGTTTTCCATCACTGATCTCGAGGTTTTGGAGAATTGTATGGGCCAAGTTCTTCTAAAGTAGAAATGCTTCAATTTCTGGGCCTTTTCTTTTTGCGTTAGAATATTCTGCTTTTGCATAGTTGAAGGATTTCATTTCTCCTTTATCCCTGCCAGAAGGACAGGAATCCTGGCAGCTAAGGTGGCTGATTCCCAGGAGCAATTGCTCTGCGTGTGAACACAATCAGATGGACTTTGTTTAAAACTCGATGAGGATATGGGTCACACCTGGATTTCTTCCAGAGTACGGGTAGGCAGATGCAGAGGGGTCCAGCTGCTGTAGACCAGACACACGTTTGGGAAGTAAGAGACTGGGGGTTTTTTAAGATCCACAACACATGCAGTAGAATGTGTTTTAATATAAAGCTCCATACTTGAAGCCTAAATTTTTCTGTATGTGCAAGACTTGTCAAGACACACTGGAAGAACCTTGGGATCCTAACATTTCCTTCTCTGTTAAAAAAAAAAATAATAAAAAATCTGTAAATCCATTGGTGTTTCCCCACGTTCTTAGTTGGGAGGAGATTCAGATGCTTCAGGTTGCCTAAAACTGCTCAGTAACGTGCTGCTGTGAGTGGATCTTATGTGAACAGTGGGAAATATTAACGAGCAGAACTCTAGGCATTCATCTTGACTGAAGTTAATCTATCAATAATAGTGGCTGCATACATAATGGTAACATTTATTTTGCCTTTATGGTTCTTAATTCTGTTCTTTAAGAAGGCTTTTACGTCTGCATCCCTGTCTAGCTGTTATCTCCTGTGGTAGGCTAGGAGTTGGAGAGGCTCTCATGCCTTGTATTCTGACAAAAACATATATATTACTTTCCCCTCTCTACCCTCTGTTGTATCTTTTGGTCTAATAAAATTATCACCTTGTCCTATGAACCACACTGCCCTTGAGACATGTTGATTATAAAAAACAGATGGTAAACCAGGATATCGAAGCTGTTTCCTTCATGCTCACAAGTGCTCTGTAAAGGCCTAAGTTAGTGTGTTAAAGATTGGCTTGGGAATTTTAAGGATCCGGAAACTACTCTGAATACAAGGTTAAAATTCGGTAACAGAGATGTAAGAGAAGTCCAAAACAGAAATATTCTTTTAATAGTTGTATCTGATTTTTCTTTTGGAAAAAAAAAAAAAAAAAGCCTATTTTACTAGAGATGTAGTAGGCCAAGACTCCAGTTTAGTTGCTTAATAACTTTAATATTAGGAATTCCCAGCTGCCAGTATTATCCCTTACAGCAGAACTACAGAGACTGTGCTGGGAAGCGAGGAAACGATCCCCAGGAGAGATGTGTGCCCCCTGTGCTGTGTGGCACCCGGGGCTCGGTCATTCCTCAATTTTGCCATCTCAGGAGATGTGCAGATGTAGAGGCCCTTGCCCATAGACCTGAGAGACTCACTGGGAAGAAAGAAGTGATGCCTCTCTGTGGGTTATATTTTTTTATTACCATGGTGACACACAAATCACCAGGCTTGAGGGGAAAAGCCTCTTCAGGAATTTTATTGACCATGGCTGCTCCGTCTTTAGTCTCAGTTCTTATCAGAGGTACTGCCCTTCTGAATATATATTTTCAGTAATAAGCTGGATTTGGGTGGGTGTCTACTTAAAAACAACCAGTCTTTTCCCTCCTAACCCTTTTAAATATTTTTTTTTCCTTTTTTGTTGTGGAGCACAGCTGTGTAATGCAGCTGATTCGGCCTGTCTGGCAGCATGGCAGGCAAAGGCAGGTGAGAAGGACCAGGAAAAGTAGGGGAAAGGGGGCACCCTGCCCACCAAAGAGCACTTGCCAGGACAACATATATTTAAAGCTGGGGGTGACACTGATGGTGAGCTGCATGGCTAGTCTTACTATTCATTATTTTGAGTTTAATTGAAAATCTTGGACTTGTTCATGCAACTACCGTAGGAGTGAAGATTCAACTGGTAACTTGCAGACAAGAACCTGGAGAAGGATGTGACCTCTACATAAAGAGTTTTCAGACCTCCACATTTTTTGACGAGGTTACTGTTGGGTTTTTTACCTCCTCCCAATTTCTGCTTCAACTTTGCTTGCACCCAGAGAAATAAAGAAAAGCCTATTTTGCACCTTAAGCTCCAGCAAAGTCTGTCTGGACATCTTCCACTATGAGTAGAGGTTCTGTCTTTGGCCAAAGCCTGCATGCTTCACATGCCACGAGATCATCTTCCTGTGGCCCCCAGTGATTCACAGAGGAATTGGTTTTCTGAGCTCAACCTCGGGGGTTTCCCTTGCCTGGTTTGCCTGGTTCCCCCCAGGGCAGGGATGTGGGGTCTTGCCTGTTGTTTTGCTGCAGATGGGGTGTGTTACTCTGGTGCTGCTCTTCTGTCTTTGTGTGGTGGCTGAGGGGGACGGGACGAAAGGGGTGCCCTGTCCAGCCAGTCCCTGACTGCTGACAGCACAGAACTGCAGCTGTGGGTCCTATTCCTATCACCCTGCCCCTGCTTTACAGCTTTTTTCCACCAGTTGGCTCATTTGGGCAGGAACGAACACATAAAATCCTTTGGGTTTTTCCTGGTGCTTTCTTATGTTTCTTCAGAATATGTTCTGATTTTCTTTGGTTGGGAACTACTGCTCCAGCTTCTGGGCCCGTCCCCCATGCACCCAAATTGCAGCACTCACAAGTTGAAAAGCTGGAGTGGTCCCAGTTACTCCGGGTACATAATGATATTTCTTTTGGTCCTGTGGCCATCCTGCTGACCTTTCCATGTGGAGTGGCAGCTTACATTCTGGGGTTTTGAAAATATTAGCAAATACAGCTGTGCTTATTCAAGGAAGTTAGGGAAGAAGTATATTACTGCCTTTATAAAGGAAGCCTTGCTTTAACAATTTACTTGGTAAAATTGCTTTTGACAGTCTCACTACAGAATTTTATCACCTAGGAGCAGCACAGCAAATTTTACTTCTGATAGATTTACTCTTTGATTCTTCCTGCTCTCGTGTTAGTTAAAGTAAGCTGGTTTGGGGATATTAATTAATGCTCCTTCTACCTTCCCTTTGGTTTCAGTAATGGAGTTGACATTATATGGATAGAGACAAAAAGTCCCCTAAATGTTTATTCAGGCTGGAAGTGATTTAACCTGATAGAGTGAATGTTGTGATTTTTCTTTGTTTAGGTCAGACCTTTATTCTTTTAAATATACTTACTGATTTTTCTGTCGGCATAAATGACACTTGCAGAAGGGGAGGGTGCTTGATAGTTTGGGGTTTGTAGTAAAATGACTGATTTAATCAAGCCTCTGACAATCTCGCTGTGTCTCTGCTCTGAATTTCAGAACGGAGGAAGCACTTTGGCTGTTGTAGCTTGTTCTGCTTTGTCTGTTGGCTTCTCTGCCCTGGAGCTGGTGTACCACATGTCCATTTTTTCCTAAGCTGCATTTGAACTCTTCTTCTATTCAGATGCTTTGTAACCTAACTACCCCCAAATGAAGCCCTTCGCTTATTCCATGGGCAGTCCAGGCACAAGTGTGAAATCCCTTCAAACACTGTGGCTTTAACTTTTGTTATAGGGGACATTCCATTTGGAAGAATAAGTTGCATTTACCTTTTGCATCTGAGACTTATGAATTGCTTATAAATGTTGTTTACTGTTAAAATAGTGCGTGGTCTTTCTGTAGCATCTGTGTTTTATTGGAGTAATTTTAAAAAGAAACCCACAAAACCGATGTTACTCCTGGGTGTCTGATTGCCAAGTTAATCTCTTATCGCAAGTCCCATTGATCTTCTGTTTGAGCAGCTGAGAGTCTGTTTTATGTATAGCGATCTTTCATAAAGTTTATTCCTGGTAATAAAGCTAACTGGGGTGAGTGCCAAGCTATTCTCAGAGGCAGTCTGCTCTCAACAAGAGGAGTATTTGATTTTGTTAGATGGGGTTATTGTTTGGGTATGTACTTGTGGCAGAACTAGTGAAATTGCTAGCGAGCAAGTCAAACTGGGTTCAGAGGTGTACTCTTACTGGTATGAAGTTAATGGCATTACTGTGCAATGGACATTCAGATCTGGCTTTTAATATGATGCCCACAATCACGTGCATTTTCTAATTATTACTGTATGGTATTATTAAATGGGATTGTTAATCTCTTCTTTGGCACGGCAAAAACCTTTAAAAACCCACGCAACAAAACAAAGCAAAGAGTCCTTGGCCATAGGGGTATTGTATTAAGTGCATTCAATTTTATTGTGTGTAAGAGGAAGTAATTTTATTTCACAGAGCACAACTGTGTTGGTTTATATGAAATTACGTTGTTGTTCAGATTTTTGAAATCTTTTTTCTAACAGCCTGCATGTGTGTTGAGGGGACTTAAAGTGTGTTCATACCAAACATACATGTAAATTAATAAAAAACAGTTAAAAAAATTTCAAAATACTGGTAGTTAACCTTCAGTACGGTTAATTTTCATGAAGTAAAATTTTGCTTTTTCAGAGTTTCTGAAATATTACTGTGTATTCAAGAAGAGCTCAATAGAGAGCAGGGCATGTGTTCTGTTTCGTTAATTAGGTTTTTAATACTCATGAGAATAGCAATGCATAGCATATGCACAGCAATCTACATGAATTCCTGGAGTCTTATGGCAGTTCTGGGAATTGGGGATGGTTTTGTACCAGCTCTGTGCAGATGCTTGACCTTGCTAGGACAGGTTACAGGTCTCTTCCTGTCCTCTGCTCTTGTCTGTGAGCCAAACTCCTGGGGGCTGGCACCCACCTTCTTGGAAATCCACCTCAAGCAATCTCCTCTCAGCCTGCACTGCAGTAAATTTTAAATTGCTGACCAATGTCTTATTTTTGGTCTTCCCCTGCTGTGGTGATGAGGATATATGGGAGTACTTACAATACCTTGTGGGTGCAAGGGGTAAGTGCAGATGTAGATAGTGACAGGAGGGGATGGATGTGCCTGTAGTGCACACGATGTCCTTGGGATGGTGAGGGAATGGGGCAGGATTTGCACTATTGAAGGTGAAGTGATGAAATGCCAAGGTGAAGGAGCTGGTGGGATGCAGAGGGACGCCGTGTGCCTGGTGTTCACTGTGAGCAGGCGGGAGTAAAGCGTGTACATTTCTAGTAAGGCCAGGCTTCTCTTTTAGTGCTCCAAGCTGATGTCAGAGCCACCTGAAATCACTTACTGGCATCAGGGGGGCAGGTTGCTGCTCCAGCTGCTTTGTCAGACTCTCAGCAGATCCAGTCAGCTCCATCCCTTGCACTCTACACCTTTGAAGAGATTTCTTTACCATCGATCATAAAATTTAAAATTTCTCCTTGAAATCAGGAGAAGGGCACACGCAAAAAAATCTGGAGCACACTTTTGTCTTGCAATAGCACATTACTGTCCCAAGGGAAATAAGTTATTACATGCCATATAAATAAACTGGAGAAAATGGAAGGAGAAATTGTCTATTACTCCTTACCTGTCATTTGAACATACTGATTTATTTATTTTCCAGCCGATGGCAAGCGATGGGTAGTCTGTGTTGCTGCCCTGCTTGTTCTGTGGTGGTCTGGGTGGTGGCTTGGTGTGAAGATCTTTGCATGGTAAAGCAAAACTGCTTAACTTGAGCCAGGCTGTTATGCCATTGCCATCATCAGTACCAGAGTGATCATGGTGTGTTAGAGCGCATCAAACTGCACAGGTTTGTAATTGCAGTTAATGGTGTCCGTACATCGTAGCTTCTCTGAGCTGGAAAATAACAGTGTGTTAGTAATTCCAGCATAAAATAAAAGCCTGCATTTTGAAGCATTCAGAGAGCCTTGTGAGACACTTGCAACTCCTGGCACATAGTGAAATTGGGTGGTGTTCTCTGGCAACTTCAATTATTCCTTTGAAAATATGTATTCTTATCTGAAGTGTTTTTCTAGAGCCAAACTTTGGGGGGTTTGGTGGGATTTATGTTTTTTTAGTTTAAGGTTGGGTTTTTCCATATGAAAAGAATTAAATGTTGGATTTAAAACTCAGTGTTAACCTACACTGATTTTTTTTTTGTTTAATATATTGGATCAAATCTGAATTTCTTCTAAATAAAAAATATTTATGGTGTAAACACCTTAGAAATTTGGAAATAAAACACTGAAATGTTTGAGCTAATTGGAAATATTTCTAGTATGGAACTGGGAAAAATTGCACTTTAGCCGGAGTAGTTTAAAGGATGGTGTTGTTTTTCATAGACTAAACATTGCTTTTGTCATTCATGACATGCAGCAGTGGTGGCTGTAGATGAGAAATAGTCCACTTGAAATAAATTCTAATCTTTGTCATTTTAAAGAAATAACTATTTAGCAAGTGATCAGCAATGTGCTGGTCCATTGTGCAGCTTTATTATACAGCAGAAGAGAAAACTCCTGTATTATCAGGAAGCCACTCTGTTGGATCTGTCTGGAACTTATTTAGCAAGTAAGAATGTTAATTTAGTGTATCCTGGCTAAGATAACTAGTTGTCTGGGGGGTCAAGGTACTGACTTCAGAGGCATTTCTGAACAAAGATGTTGCAGTTGGTGGGTGGATGGCACTGCTCTCAGCTGTTGTATGAGCTTGCATAAATAGTATCATCTCCACTTTAATCTTTCGGGTGTTCAGAGGTAGTGTGCATATTTCTGTTTAACCCCTGGACACTTGCTGGCATGCGTGACCCTTTAACAATTCCTGTCCCTCTGTCCATCCCTGGCACCTTGGCTCCAAACAGTCTGAGAGGAGAGCCAGTGATTTCGAAGCTTTTTGTTAAGAACGTCTCTGTAACAAAAAGTGTTTTGTGTCGGTGTACAGCTTGTGTTGTTGCAGCGGTGTGGGGCACATTTCCCAAGTACTTCTTGCATCTCCTCTGCACAGGATTTACTCCCCTTTGTATGTAATGATCGGTTAAAAAATGAAAAATTAAAACTGGTGATGATGGTTACTGGACTTTGGCATCAGGAAAAAAAGCTTTTTTTATTTCAAAAAACATCAACAATGGCTGGAGCAGTGTGTTTCATAAAAGAAAGCTGGCTTTTAAGTTGTGCTTTAGGATAAGTGTTTTACATTACCTTAATTTTTGACAATGAAAAGGATACTTAATCCTTCAGTCTTCGTGGATCTGTTTCTCTAAAATTAACGTGCCTCTGTCGCCAATTGTTATATCGCTTCAGAAACAGATTTCTAGAAGAGTAGTTCTGGCTGAGGCTTGTGGATGTTGTACTTTGGGGGAAAGTGTGCACCAGCTTTCAAGCTCCAGGGCTTTTTGTGCATTCCTCTTTTTTCAAATGGGGTAAGAGGGAAAAGGTGTAGTAGGTGGTGTGTTGCAGGTGCTGTTTTTGACTAGCTTTTGGTGGTGTAAATTTAACCATGGTCAAATGCGAACACGGTGTAGCAGTGCAAAGAAGGGCCAAAACAAACTTGAGTTTGACCTGAACTATTAGAACAGCAGAAATAAGCAGAAACTGAATCTTCCCTGAAGCCAATACCTGTAAGGCAGAGTGCACAGGGAGAGACAGTAAACAGCAAGGCTGGGAAGCGGATTGCAATAAGTTTGCTTCTGTTTTGTAGTGATGATCCTACAGGTGTTAGCTCTCATATTGCTCAAATATTTGAATTTCTTTTGTAAGGATGGAGCCTGGATGATTCCAGAGATAAGTTCACGCCAGGATCTATACTCCTGAAAGCTTGAGTTGTTCTAGTTTGTGTTAGAAGAAATATGTTACTAAAATAATTTAAGGACAATGTAGGTGGTGTTACGTTATTGGACATTTTTAGTTAAATTATTCCCCCTTATTTTTTTTTATAGCAAACTTTGGCCTGTTCCATTTTAACGGCGTTGTTGAGCGAGTTCTCAAGTTCAAGTAAAACCAGCAACATTGGACTAAGCATGGAGTTCCATGGTAACTGTAAACGTATATTTCAGGTAAAATAGTTCTGTATCAATATATGCTACGTGTTTTTCTGAAATTTAAACATTGAGAAACAGAAGTACTTTCTTGCACCAGCTGGATTCAGTTACAGTGTGTGCCTAACAGCGTTTAATAGGAGAAATACTATATTATAATTGCAGATATTGGCTACTTCAGGAAAGTTGATAATGTATTTTTAAAAAGCTTGTATCATAAAGATGCAATCTCTTTTTGCCCATTTTCTGAATGTGGAGCTACAGATCTTTATGCGGTTGGACTCTTTAATTCCTTGGCTACCAATTGCAAACAAAACGAATACTCTGTGGAACAATGATAGTCTTAAATATAGCTTTGGTTTAAAGCCAAGGAGAGCTATGTATTTAAAAATATTATTGCAGATGGTGTAGTCTGGTTGTCTCAGATGTATTGTTTGGCCAGGCAGAAATGTTTTTGTGAAGGCATTGCTTTAAACTGACTGTTGTGGAACAACTTACCAACTTTTTTTCATGCCAAAGACCAACCCTCTCCTCCACCAGTTGTTAAAGACATATTGTTAAGTTTTCCTTTCAGTGGGTAATGTTTATGAAAAGATTTTTTTTTCTTACTCTTTACAAACACAATCTGTTAATTTTGGCAAAAGGGTGGGGTGGTACAGAGTGACAACTTCAGAATATTTTCTGTATTTTAATGAAAAATAGAGTGAAAACAGAAAATTATTTTCTCCTTAGAAGATTATTTCTTGTTAATCAACGTATTAATTCATGACTGAGAAACTCTATTAATATGTTGTGTTCGTCCTGACTGTAGGAGGACGATCTGCGGCAGATCTTCATGCTCACGGTAGAGGTACTTCAGGAATTCAGCAGACGTGAGAACCTCAATGCTCAGATGTCTTCAGTGTTTCAGCGTTACCTTGCACTAGCCAATCAGGTCTTAAGCTGGAACTTCCTTCCTCCAAATTATATCCTTTTAATGTCAGGCCCTTTCTTTCAGCTGACTTGGGTTGCTCTGCCAGGTGATAAGTCTTTGTGAGGAGAGAAAAAACGTAGAACCTACAAGCCTTACATTTAGTCCTTCAT
Source organism: Thinocorus orbignyianus (assembly GCA_013400375.1). NCBI lineage: Eukaryota > Metazoa > Chordata > Aves > Ciconiiformes > Thinocoridae > Thinocorus > Thinocorus orbignyianus. The sequence goes on along the minus strand of VXBW01002690.1, from coordinate 1,138,592 downwards.
TTTATTTTTCTTCATTAGCACTCTTGATCACCCCTGTGCTTGCCGACAGATGCTTACGAGTATAGAAGCTGTTATTACTCTTCATTAAAGTTTTAAAGTATTTTGTATAAAAGGCAAAACTAGTTCAGCAGAGCAGTCCTCTGGCTTGGGCTCGTTGTTCTGTCTGGTTGGTGCAGGGGAGAGGAGCAGTGTGAGGTGCTGCTTTAGTGCAGACCAAATGGTGAAGAAATCTAAGCTCTGTTGAATTTTTATGTAGAGATCTGATCTTCTCTGTCTTCCCTCAGAGAAGAGCAGGGAGCAGGTAATACCTTCTCATCTGGGAATGTGCCTTCTCAACTGACTCCCCAGAAAGGAGCATGATCATATACTAGAATGTGTAATAGGAAAAAATACTTGTGAGCTGAGAGAAGAAACGACATCTCTTTTTGACATCTTTGTAATGTGTGCTGATTATGCAAGTCTGGCCAAACGTGAGATGGAAAGTGGAGGAGGAAATGGGAATCACAAAAGCAAGGAGTCTTAGTGAGGGAGAGAATGAAAAAGGTACAAAAGTGCTCACCACAGAAATGCGGTAGAAGAAAATTGTGGAAATAATCACATTCTGTATTTAAACAAGGATTAAGGCAGTGCTTGCAGTACAACATTGCAATGCCTATTTTAATAGCTAGATTCTCTTTAAGATGCTCAGCAGACTTTCCAAGAGCCACATTTTTATGATGGTTTAGAATTTTTTCTTTAAACCTTTTGAAGGTGCTACTAAGTTACACATACTGCAGAAATCTGGGTGTTGCCTTGAAATCTGCTGAAAAGGTTGCTTTCCTGGTTTGATGGTCAGAAGGCATTATCTGTGTATTTCTCTTGTCTTTGATTCTGTTCACTATGCAGTGGGCGGCAAGAACGAAGTTTATTTGAAACTGGATATTCCTTGGTTCACATTTCTAAAGCAGAATACCAGTTACATTGTCTTTATGGAAGGTGCCATGGATTAAAAGTAAATATCCCACTTCTATTAATCACTGAAGTGGTTTGGCAGGAGTCCAGGGAAGATTTTAGGGCATGCGCCTCCAAGACAGAGACTGGAGTTAAATTACTGCATCTTATAAAAGTTTTTGGAAGAGGATTTGTAAGAATTACATTTGTAAGAATTCAAATAATGCATGAATATTTTTATTTTCCTAAGCTGTAATCTTAAATAGAAAGAAAATCATAGAATGGTTAGAGTTGGAGGGGATCTTAAAGATCAAATTCCAACCCCCCTGCCATGGGCAGGGACACCTCCCACCAGAGCAGGTTGCTCAAAGCCCCATCCAGCCTGGCCTTGAACACTTCCAGGGATGAGGCAGCCACAGCTTCCCTGGGCAACCTGTTCCAGTGCCTCTTGTGTTGTGCAGCGGTGGGTAGAGGTGGTTCCCTCTGCATTTTAGTGTTGGTAGTCAATGTGTCAACTGAAGTAGTTAAGCCAACCATGCTGCTGCTTAAGTTTAACAATGTTTTCCGTTACTTGGCCTGCTTGAGATACTACAACTGTTAAATTATGGCTACTTCTGGAGATCAGATGGACCTTTAGTCTAAACCACCACAAGTGCTCTTTAATTTATGTTTTCTACCATTGGATGTTTCATTTTGTTATAAGATTTGCAGCACTGGCTTGTGTCTCCCCCCTCTGATGTAGCAACCTGATTTCACAGAAATTGAAATGGCTTTAATCATCCCTGAGAAACGAGGGTTTCAGCTGATGAGGATTCAGTGTGTGCTGGGGTTTACAGCGCCGAGTTGATTATATTGTGACATAAATCCCTCTTCCTTAAGAAGACTGGTGTAAAAGTAGCTGTTGATTGGTAGCTCATGGGCAGTGAAACAACTGGGCTGCAGTTTCTAAATAGGTAGCAGATCACATAAGAATGTAAAATTGCTGTGTTGACTGATCGGTCGGTGGCCTTCTGGTATCCTCTTTCCAGGTCTTGGCAGTGCATATGCCAAAGAGATGGGCATAAATTTAATACTTGATATGTGGGGTAAAACAATCTATTGTATCTACAGATATATCTTTTTCCCTTGAGTTGGTATTTCTCCTGGCGAGATAATATTGATTCTCGGTATTCCCTCCACCATAACAGCAAACTGCAGTATTTGTGTGTAATCTTTAGCAAAATTCTTGTATCTCCAAAAAAGGAAGTAGCATAATTTTGCATTAACTCTACATTGACCTTTGCTGAGAGGCACGTTATCTAAATTACCGAGTTGTTAGAATTGCATCAGAACACATCACTTCTCAAGAGTTCTTGTGCTGTGATGTATAGGGTATATGTTGCATTGTTAAACAGACAGCGTTGGCACCAGTTATAATAGGGGAGTCATATTAACTCTGGACTGTCTAATAGTAGCCAGAAGAGCTGGCATGAAAGGTACATTCTGGAATAGCTGTCTCATTGGAGCAACAGAGGAAGAGAGGCTGGGACCTACCTACTGTAAAGTTGGAACTCAATAATTTTTGAATGTCTTGGGATGTAGTGCCTGCAGTAGGAAATGCAGGGCGAGATGACTTAGGAGACCTCCTTTCAGTCATGTGTATTTCCTTCCATTTAATTTTCTAACACACAGACAATCATCTATTGTTATTTTTATCTGCTACCTCAAGGTATCGGTGTTTGCAGATGCTTCAGAGGTTTTTGGCACTACTGTTGGAAATGACAGTAACACAGGATCCTATTTTGCACTAAGAACATATGGCAGTCTGCTGTGGCATGTTGGCCTCTGTAGAGTTTCTTTTTTCAGTGCTGTTATAGCAGTGTTAAATATTGTTTACTCAGATGGAATGAGCTTTAACTGCACCTTTTCTTAAATGAATGTTTTGACTAATTAAGGAAGTGCAGGTGATCAGTGCTAAGAGGTAGAACCCTCATCTTTATGAGAGTGCCGTCAAGGATCTCACTCCCCGTACATTGCGAGTGCCCAAAGTCTCCAGTTAAGGAGCTGGATGTTGCTGGACTTTAATGCACCTTGATGTGGACATACAGTATGTCCTGTGGAGTCAGGATGTAGTTATAATTTATATTTTTTTTACTTCCAGAGATGTTTCTCATTTCTTCTTGACTTTGGGATTTATCTGTTCTTGGCAGCCGCACTCTAATGGACTTTGGGTGAATGTCCTCAAACGCAAAAGTTTGTAAAACAGAAAGTAAGACTTCTGTCCAGCTGTTTCCCACGTACAAAAAGGTGTCTGTTATCCACCATCAGGAGCTGTTGTAGAACTACTTATCCCTTACTCATTAGCATATGGATTATAGTACGTGAATAAAGAGGACCTTGAGCTTCAGTTCATGTTTTGGATTTGGTGCCCCTACTTGCTCAGAGATGAGCTGGCAAATTGTCAAGTGAGTGTAGAGCAGTGGATTGGATTTAAAATACAGGTTACATAAACTTAGTGGGATGCTGCCACTGATGTGCATCGTTGCTTTTCCATTGAAATTAATGCTGATGGTGCAATGACAATTGGATGCACTGACTGAAGCTCTTGTCTGGTCTGAAGGCTCTCTTTTTTTTAAAGTGTGTGTGTTCTTCTGCCACACAGTTAAAGAACAAAACTCTTCATATCGCTGTTTTGAAAATGTCTGTCTTTTAAACCTCAAGCCAGAATGAGACACCTTTCTGGGAGATCCTGTGAACCATATAGCTCTGCAGACTTTCAGGATTTGAACTTGATCCAGCCCAGATTGGTAGCATCTGTTATGCATAATGGAAGCACACGAAAAGCACATGGAAGGCTCCAGAGAACTTGAGGTTTGTTTTGAGGCATGATTCAAGTTGTCATTGCCGCAGAAAAAGCGTCCTGCCCTGGCACCTCCTGTGAGCATGATACTGAGCAGGGAACCACGTGGCTGAAAACTTTTTTGGAAATCTGAGGTGCCCAGTTCAGTTGGTTGCAGAGCTACAGAATGATTGAATGTGTACCGAGGAGCGGCAGCCCAGATTTTGCTCAGCAGCAGCACTGCTCTCCTTAGGGATTTTGTGTGGTGGCAGCCTGGGGTTATCCTGAATTCACTACGGCAGCCTGTCCTTATCTGGATGATAAGGGTTGGGGTACTATTCTGGCTAGTGTTTGGGATACAAAAAGAGAAAAGGAAAAAAGAAATCAAAATAGCGGTATTTAAGCAAGTACGAAAGAGAGATGCATTCTACTTATATCAGACTTACTGATCTTAGGTGAAAACTGACCTGACTTTGTGAAATCCCTGATGTTTAGAAATTATTTATATGGTTCTATGTGGTTTCTTGTCCATCCTTTCTAGCAACTTTTTAATACAAAGTTGGGCAAAACCTAGATGATTCCCTGAATTTGGTCATAATCGCACTAAACATGTTCGTATTGATATTGAACTGTTTAGGTGTTTTATCATTTAGGTTTTCCTGAATTAATTTTGAAATTAGTTTGCAATGTAAAAACATCTTAAAAGCATTAATATCAGAAGAGGAAAAGAAAGCAAGAACCCTTTCTGTGAAGGAGAACTGATAAAATACATAGTTTGATTTTTTTCCTCTTCTGCTCTCTTGCCCCAGTGGTGTTGAGTTCCCAGCGCTTTGTCAGCAGCTTCCTAGATGGCAGTTAGTGTATAGTGGAAAGGTGTGACTCTTGAGCTGCATCTGCATGGCAGTCACTTCTACATAGGTGCTTTAAGTGTAATTAAGGCTTAAAGTGATTAGCTTGCATACTATTAGCTGTATAATCATAGCAGTAAAATGTAGCTGGGGCTGCAAAATCCACTTGGGTGGCCAACACAGGGCTCGGTACTGGCTCGGCTGTACCGCTACTGGCTCTGCAACTGGCCAGTTTTAAAATTAGTTTGGGTCTTCTTGCACTTCCTACGCCTGTCCTGGCAATCCAAGTCCAATGTCTCCAACTCAACATAGTTGTTTCATTCTCATAACAGTTAAGAATCCTTATGTTTAATAGTTCAGTGTTTCAACATACGTTCCTTTGCCTGAATGTGTTTGCTGAGATTGTAAATTACATGAGGGCTTGTGAAGCATTTCTCCATAGGGGGCAGCAAGCCTCTGCATCACTTGTAGGCAGTTGCTGCTAAACTCGTCCCATGTGCTTGGCTGATCAGCCAGCGAGCCAGAGGAGGTCTTAGAAATCCAAATGTAATCAGTGTGTTTGTGTTATAACACCGACTGGCAGATTTCCAAGCAGTTACCTTTCTAATTGCAAAATAAGATTGTAAAATAAAAGTCTGAGACTGATACAAAACTCTTCAGAAATGTTACCAACAAAAATTTAAAGTGATTTTAATCACTTTTAAGTAAATTATTTGGACCTTAGCACTGTTGGAGATTTCTCTCTGTTACTGAGGAGTTCTTCGCTCCTGTGGACAAATTTGTGAGTGGGGATCTTGCAGAAGAAATCTCAGCTTTGATTTTTGAGTTCCTGAGTTACTGCTTTGTGGAAGGGTAAGCCTTAGGAGAAGACTGCGGGATCCATTCTCAGATACTGGAATTTGGGGAAAGTCCTGAATTGAAGCTTTATAATCCCTTGTGGCTGCCTTAGGATATGAAGTATTTTGATACTTATCTTCACCCATCAGTCCCTTCCTCGGACAGAGACAGCAAGTTGGAGGAAAACTACACATTTATTTACCTTTTTTATTTTTTTTATATATTCTTCCTATAAAACTACAATTTCTTTTAAAATCACACTTTTAAAATTAAAAATTTATAATTTAAAAAATATTACTCTTATTTCTCCACCTCATGAAACAGTCAAGCATAGAGATACATATGCAAATTTAAGGAAAGCTAAAAGATAATCTGTCTTTATGTCTGTCTCTCATTGTGGTTGTCTTCTCTTCCTCGCTAGGCACTAATTAGTGAGTGTAGGAGTTTTACCATACACAAAGGCATCTAGTTATATTCTTATCCTTTTCAGTAGAGCTTGGTACATGTTACTGAATAATCTGTTCTGAATCAAGTGGAATTTTCTAGTGTGTGTAGGAATCAGTGTCCTGAGTCTTGTGAAGTGGGCAAAACACTGCCATGCTTCTAGTCACTCTTTCTTAGCTTGGATTCCCATATCATTCAGAGTGACCTGTAATGAGAGTTACTCCTTCTTCAAGCAGAGTTGAATGTTATAAAATTTTGTATTTACTACCAGAAGTGGTTTATGATTGTTTTTCATGTAAAAAATAAACAAGAAAATAATGCCTACCCAAACCCTCCAAGATGTCATAGTAGACGGATCTGTTTATCTGTGTTACAACTTGAGTTCGTAGGAAAAGTGTTGGGCTAGTTCTGTGCTTTTTGTTTCTTCCTAAGTATTGACAATTAACTTTTGATGATGAAGATTGTGTTTCTCCTGTGTACACCCAAGTACTAGGTAATGTGGTGCCCTTTTTGTCAGGTCTGGTGTGATTGGGCTGCTGCTTGCAAGGCCGAGCCACAGCACAGAATAAGTTGTGGTATGTCATAATACCTCAGTAGTAATTAATAATAATGATGATGATAATAATAATGCAGAAATGTCTCTGCAGCCAACTTACACTAATGTTTGTGTACATCCAGTGTGTGATGGAAATTGCATGTAACATCTCCACGATAGGTGCAGGCATAATTGTGTTGTTCACTGAACAGATATTTTACCCACAAATCTGCTATTGTCAGATGTGTCATCAGTCCATTAGTGTGAGAAACAGTACTAAAAATAACGGGATAGGGCTGCTAAATACTGAGCCTTGTTAAAATAGTGACAGCAAACCAGCCCTTCTTTCATTCCACGTGAAAAGTGTTGTGTAGCTGGTCCCCTCTGTAGGCTCAACCTAACAAAGAGCAGATTGATTTTCAGAGATAGATAATGTAGCGACGAGCATCTTCTGATATCGATGTATTTCCAAGACAATTGACGACCAAGGACACTCTTGCAAATAAACAATTCTAAGATACTATTTTTAAAAAAAACATTCCAAGGGAAAGGGGGGGAAAGAAAGCCTAGCATAATTTGCCACATGTTAGGAATTTTTGGTCTTGGCAGAACTCAGAAGACAAGTGTAAATAAACTAAAATTGTATGATGTGCCTTGTGCCACAGTCCTTCCTACTGAGCTAGATATTTGCTGTATGTATCGTTCTCTTAAAACCCATCAAAAGTTAAAAGGTCTGCTTTCTTGAAGTTTATTTTCTTCTGGACATAAATACTTTTTGATACACCTTTTCCTAATAATACTTGATGATTTACAGTACAAAAGTTAATGCAGCTCATTACCAATAAGTAAATGACATGCAGCTGAGCGTGCCGTTACTAGGTTAGGTTAGAAAGGGATCAGAGAGGATAATGAAGGGTTTAAAAAAGATAAATGAAAATGTGAGTTGCTGAGTTAAATCAGTTTTACTGCTGCTTGGGTTGGGGGTGTCAAAGAAGGAAGCACTTTCCAAAATCTTTTGTAAACACTCTTCTGTGTGATCAGACTGACAAAGCATGTAACCTGCTTGTTTAAATGTTTTTGCTCGTGTATCTTTTTTTTTTCCTGTACTAGAGCATTTGCAGAGTTTTGTAAATTAAGTTATGCCAAAACACGTGTTAGGAACTGCACTGAGTGCAGCAAAGCCGTGGCTCCACGGTGTGCGCATTTTTCACGCACGTCTCCTACAAGCATGTGTTCAATACGACGGTGCCTGTGGTGCCTTTTGCTTTTGTTCTTCACAGTGTGATTAAACAATGTAGAATAATGCAGGGCTGACATATCTGCATTCTGTGATGCACATTTGGCTATTTAGAATAATAGGATATAGATTTCAGTGAGCTATCTTTAGCTATCGTAAGGCCTTTTTAAAAGCTGCCAGGAAAATTTTTTAGAAAATGATTTCCTATTTTGCATAAATTTTAACACCTGTTAATTGCGGTTGCTTTTTTCCCTTCTCGCCATGTCACATTAGACACCCTGGTTATCAAAGTGATCGTATCACTATGGTATGTCTCATAATTATGATCAAACTGTTATCTAACATTCCTGGAGCATTCTTTTTTTCAATACTTAATACCTTTTATTCCTTGGCCTCATGCATGAATTATGCTGTGTATGTGAAGAGGCTTAAAGTTTGTTTCCATTACATTCTTTCTGAATGGATCCTGTTGTATCTAGGATTTTTTTAAAGCCAAGTAGGAATGTTATTGTTGACCTTGACACCAGATAACTGGGCAGACATTATATAGCTATGTTTGAATCCTCACAAAATGTGATGCTAAAGCCAACAGAATCCTGGCGTGAGACCCTCCTGGACAGCAGAGTTATGGAGCTTTTCTTTACAGTAAGTTTCTTTCTTCAACTTTCATAGTGCAGTCCACAGGGAAGCAGCTCGTTCCTGCTCTAAAACTGTATTGTTGGACTCTTCCTTTTGCATCAGGTAGGACTGATTCTGTTAACTTCAGCTTGCTTATCAAAACAGACAGAATTCTATATTTCCTAGGCTACCGAATGTGTATTTTGCTTGTAAATTGCTTTAAGTTGATGACCATTAACAAAAGAAAAAGGTGTGTAGTTGTCTGAACTTTTATATGTTTAGTACTTTTGGACTTGTGTTCATCAAACAAAACCAAGTGTGGTGAGTAGTGGCAGTGTACGTCTTTCAGATAAGGTGTAACAGTTCTCAAAAATCAAATGAACAGTGTGTGTTCCCTGGTCTTAAAGCATTTGCTCAATGGAACAGCTGAAAATAAGTAACGTAATTGCAGATTTCCAGCCAGTTTCGCCACACAGGATTCTGCGTGTCTGTCCTCAGCACAAAGCAAATCTGAACAAATTAAAAGATACTAAGTTAGGAGGGATAGGGAAGAGGTAGAGTAAGGGAATATAAGACTCCGTTTCTATAGCTTAAAAAACCCCATGATATTAACATAGAAATAAAAAAATACTAATTTTATCCCATAACTGTTGGGAGGAGAAGCTTGTACTCTTTGCTCAGCCAGGAGTTACTGCAGCAGCAACATATATTGGCTTATACATTCATTTACTGTGCTATTTTATCTTACGTTACCTCTCTTGGGACACGAGAATTCAGCATTCCCAGGCTCTTCATTTTTGCAAAGCAGAGAAATCATGTGCTCAAAACTTGGACAAAGCTGTTATTAGTCAAAGTAAATGTAGCTCTCCAGTGCTTTCTGGAGCTGTCTGATACGTGTCCTTACTTTATAGCGGTTTTGATGAATTAGGATTTGGTTTAATTTTTTATTTATTTTTTTTTACTGCAAGTTTTTCTGTTCCAGCAGTTTTGAAAAGGTGAAAAAAAAATCCCTGGCAGGACTCTGAGCAGCTCTGCACAATCTGAACAGCTGTCTGGACTATCCAGACAGTTGCTACTGTCAGCTGTGAACCTCTACATGCAAATAACTTTTTGGCTTACATTTTAACCCTTCCTCGTTTAATACTATAAAGTTGTCAGAGTTAGATATCTGCTTCTTTGGGTGGTTTACAATTACTTATTCACGTTAAGAATGTTTTTAATAACATGCAGAATTGTTTTAATACATTTGTGTTTTACTTAAGAGTAACAAACCCCTCCTGTATTTGATAATTTTTGAACACATGCTGGCCAGGGCAGCCTGCTCTCAGTTTTGGTTTTAGATTCCTGATTTGCAGTGCTTGAGGCTTGTAGTCTCAGCTTGCTATTTGAAGTAATGTAAGCGAATGGCAGGACTTTATATTCATTTATCTGATCTAAGAAGTTTTAATAAGCTTGCAAAAGTTGGCAGGACTGCCATGTCAAAGAGAGCCTTCAGTTCTCATCTCAGCCTAGTGTGGGATGTCGATTAGGAAGGGTATTTCTGTTGCAGGGTTTGTTTCTCCTGCTAGTTTGATCTTTTAGAGATTAACTGTGCAGCTTATCCAACTAATTATGAGTTGGGTGACGTTGCAACTCTAATGCCACAGTGAAATTGTTAGTGTTTTAACTTTTATGTATAATATTGTTGAAATAATTTTAACCAAATTTGCCTCTGGATGAAAAAGCTACCCTATATTTATTTATTTGCTAAATCTTATGCAAAAAAACAGGCAGCATGAGCATAAGAGAATTCTTAAAATCCATACTTGATAATTTAAGTATGTTTGCTAGGGTATGATTACTGACAGCAGATTTGAATCTAGAATGTCTCACCAGCAGAAGTGATGACATAACGGTTCGTGGAAATGTGGGAAGATTACTGCTGGCCTTGTACAGTGCAACGGGTGTTGCCAAGGAAGTGATGCATTCATTTTTGTATGTGTCTTCAGTGTTTACCTCTGCTAAAGAAGCATCTACATAATCTTGATTGAACTTGTTGACTAACTTTAGCAAGACTCCATAGCCTAGGCATAGTTAGCATAATAGAGATGACTGTCATTATTGCTGTTTTTAGAAGGAGCAGTATGTCTGACTGGCTGGCATCTGTTTCTCTCTTTAAGACATAACATTCAGTAGACAGTTCAATTTTCAACATGTAGGTGAGACTTAACTAAACGTTAGTTTCAGTGAGTTAATGCAAGGCTTGCGATTTTGTGAGCTGAGTCATGATCTTGACATTTGCTATGGTTTAGAGAGCCGTAGAAACCTTTGCGTTTCAGACTGAATGGAAGTTATAGTAAGCTTTTTTTGGTGTGTGTTCTTTTGGGTTGACAGCCATGTGACTGTTGTAAGAACACCCTATTTTCCGTGTATTATTAACCATCTCACTTCCTGAAAGGTACATCGGAAAATCCGAGAAGATACAGATATGGCCCAAGATTCATTACAGTGTCTGGCACAGCTGGCGTCTTTGCACGGGCCGGTCTTTCCCGATGAAGGTTCACAAGTTGATTACCTGGCACACTTCATTGAGGGATTACTGAACACTATCAATGGGTACGTATGCCTGCTCTCTAAATTTAGATGGCATCTCTTAATCTTTAGCTTGGAGTGTAGTGTATCTGTTTGAGAACTGGTATGGCTTGCTTATTTCTGGGTATAATTTGTGCTTACTGCTGCATTACTGGGATTAAGAAAAGGCAGTTTAAACTTGGTGGTGCTTAAGTAATATGAAATAGATTTACTGATTGCATATTTCTCAAGAAAATCAGTTAACTTCTAGCATTTTTATTAATGGCAAAAAACTGACTGCTGTTTCTATCCGTAGAATTGAAATAGAAGACTCTGAAGCAGTGGGAATTTCAAGTATTATCAGCAACCTGATAACTGTATTTCCTCGCAATATTTTAACTGCCATTCCAAACGAACTTTTCTCTTCATTTGTTAACTGCCTCGCTCACCTCACTTGTTCTTTTGGAAGAAGTGCTGCCTTGGAAGAAGTGGTAAGTACCTGCTCTCAAATAGTAGGTAGTCCTTTCCTTGTTTCTCTCTATTTGTGATAAGCATAGGTGACATGAGAATTTGGCTGTTTTCTCTAACTGTTGTGAATTCAGTGGTTTTGTTCTAGATATTTCTGAAATCACATCCAAGAGGACTTTCTTTTTGTTTCAAACAGTGTAATGAACATAATTACACAGTGTGAGCATCTTTCAGACATTTTTTGATCTATATTTTCATTTTTAAAAGAGTGGATTCATTAAAAAATATTAAAGTCTTTAAATATTAGTGACTTGCTCTTGTAGGACTTCTTGGAAAACTGTTGTAGATAACGAACAAGCCACAGTCCTGAAAGCTTAAAATGACAACATGAACGTATGGACAGACTGAAAGTTAACTGCTGTCAAGAGTTCAGAGTTGGGAGCTTTGGTTTTAAGTGAATGTAGCTTGTTAAGACCTGTTGTTAACCCTGTACTTCTAAGCTGTTCAAATCATCCCTTCATTGCTGACACAGTTCAAACGGTGATTCTGTGCACAAATCTAGCACAGGAATTCAGAGGATTTTTTTTTTTTTCTGTTTGCTTACTTCTTTAGAACTTTTTGGTTCTAACATTAAGGAGCGGTTGGGACAGTCTAACAAACCTTCTGTTTCTAAAAAACTAATAAGATCTAGGATAAGGAAAAAAGCCCGTAAGAATAAAGACAGAAGATCTTGCACTTTAGCTGTTTATGTGCATTAGCTGTCGATTTTAAATGAGACTATCAAGGTATTAGCACATATTTCCCCATTATCATTAAAAGTATGAATTTTTACCAGTTTTGCTGTATTGACTGGGTTTAATTACCTGAGTTTGAAAATAGTTATAGAAGTACTTACTTAGAAAGTTGATGGATGTGTTTCTTTACCAGAGATCATGGGTGTGCTTACTAGCATTCATTGCAGAGCATTAGATCATGTCTTTGCTGCAAGGTTAAAATGTATTACATTTGGCCCAGCACTCACCTAAACTAAGTGTGCTCATGTCTTAATCAAAAAATTGGTGATGAAATTTAGAATCTAAAATATAGCTACTTTCCAAACCTTATTGGTCAAACTTGTGCCACTTTTGAGATTTTCCAGAACATAGACCATGTGTTCTGGTTCTTACCAGCATGCTTAGGAATGGTCCTGAAGCCTTTATAGAAAAAATTCAGCAACACCATAGGCACTTATTTCAATTAAATGAACTAAAGGGATGTTGTTTTCTCAATTAGTCTCTTGTTACTTGAGAGCTAGAATATGCAACCATGTTTAAGGAAAACAGTGCCCAACATAATGCTTCAAAACACTTCATCTTGCAGCAGAAGTTTACAGTATCTTGTACCACAGTCTGGTACACGGTTTGTTTTGGAAATGATTGGCAAGTTACACCCAGTAAACTGTGCCTGTCTACACTTAGATAATCCCATAGGTTTAGCTGAAGAAGTCCTTTTTAGTATTAAATTTAAATGTTCTCGGATTAAGCAACCTCAGAAAGAGAGAATGCAGGATTTTTTTCTTTTAAGAGAGAATTTTCTCACTTTTCTTGAATCTTTAAATCATTCTGTGAAGGAGAAGCATTACACGTTGATACCTTCCAATCTGTCATAGCTCTTACAGATCTCTCAACCTCATGCTGTTTCTCTGATTTCCAGGATGATCCAGAACTCTGTGGTGATGGGCCTTAAAATATCAATTCTTATACCTTAACAGTGTGTCAGCAGTAAGGCACGCTGCGTAAGTTATTGCTGACTGAACCTAGATGGTGTAATGATACTGTGTGCCGGGCCTGTAGAAATACTACTGTGCATCCCCAAAAACCATCTTTTTCCTTAGGAATCCCCCAGCTGTGGTTATTGTGTTCCCTGAGCTTCTTGTTTAGGCTGCTTGTAGTGACACCTTCTGTGAGCTCATGTGCTGTCTGTAATTAAGAGCTTTTAAAAGCTAAAATCTCCATGTGCATTGGGCTCAGCAGAGGCCTCAGATAATATTCCTGGAACTCTTCTGAAATCCGGAGTGCAGCAGAATACAGGCAGGTGCAGTCCTTAATCTTTGCTGGTCAGGAAAGCTGTTTTCCCTATATTTCCACCAGCAGAACATTTCATGTGAGCGTTACAGGAACCCTGTCAGGCACAAGGAATCAGCTTAGCTGAAGACCTGCTATGGAAACAAGTGAAAACTGGGAGGTCCTCAACCATGACGTACAAACCACTTCAAAGAAGCTAATACTGATTTTCAACCGAGGGAGGGGGGGAAACACAATCCCAACATCATGTTCTAATGCTGTTTCACATTAACCTGTCTGCTGTGGGGAGGTTGGCTGAAGGAAGTTAAAACATTTGCCTAAAGAGTTCTGTTGGTGGAGGGCAGCAAGCTCCAGCAACGCTGGGGTTAGTTCATGGTGCAAGGGCAAGCATTGCTAATGCAGAAGTAGAAATTAAATAGTCCCTCTGAATTAGTAAAGAGTATGAACAGGATGTTGGACAAGAAGTCAAATAGAAATTATATCAAAGACTTCTTTTCCTCAAAATTAATCTACTGCTCCCATTTCATGATTATTTTTTTTTAAATATTATGTTATGGAAGAGGTCATTCTGAATTTGGTCTTCCTTGCTATCCTTCCAACTCTTTCCGGCTTGTTGCTACTTGACAATTTTAGAAGTGTTCTTTCTTCAAAGGGTCAGGAGACTGAAGGAAGAAGTACCAACTTTCTTTCTTTACCATCTTAGTGAAATTGAGCATCATTGCTTTCATAGAATCATAGAATAGTTTGGGTTGGA
>VXBW01002690.1:1051802-1124082 GCA_013400375.1 Thinocorus orbignyianus | reverse complement strand
ATGCTGTTTCTCTGATTTCCAGGATGATCCAGAACTCTGTGGTGATGGGCCTTAAAATATCAATTCTTATACCTTAACAGTGTGTCAGCAGTAAGGCACGCTGCGTAAGTTATTGCTGACTGAACCTAGATGGTGTAATGATACTGTGTGCTGGGCCTGTAGAAATACTACTGTGCATCCCCCAAAACCATCTTTTGTCTTAGGAATCCCCCAGCCATGGTTATTGTGTTCTCTGAGCTTCTTGTTTAGGCTGCTTGTAGTGACACCTTCTGTGAGCTCATGTGCTGTCTGTAATTAAGAGCTTTTAAAAGCTAAAATCTCCATGTGCATTGGGCTCAGCAGAGGCCTCAGATAATATTCCTGGAACTCTTCAGAAATCCGGAGTGCAGCAGAATACAGGCAGGTGCAGTCCTTAATCTTTGCTGGTCAGGAAAGCTGTTTTCCCTATATTTCCACCAGCAGAACATTTCATGTGAGCGTTACAGGCACATTGTGGTGTCCATCCGAAATTCGTGGGTTATGTTAGTGCTGAATACAATTTTGCCCCTCTCATTGTCATCTTCACTTTTTTTTGTCACACTTGTATCAATGAGTCCCACTTTTTAACTTCTGTAAATGTGACCACGTTGCACTTACAATGCTGTGAAGATATTTTGAAATGCTTCCAAGTGATACTAGTTTTTCCTCTTAATCAGTCATCCAGCCGGTGTTTTCTTTTCCATGTCTGTTCATCCAGCCGTGTTTGTAACTTCACTGGAAGTCAGGAATTCTTCTGTCTGGAGCATGATTAAGGCTTTAATATCCTTATTTCACCAAGGAATCATTTTACTAAGCGCTACTGTCTCAAAGTAACTTTTGTGAACTTGAGAAAAACTTGAGAAGACTTCTTAGAGGAAAGAAATGTCCTGCTTTAGTGTTGTGTTCATCTGTACAGACACACTTAAGTTTTTTGAAGTTGGATATATTTACTAAAGTTCAAATTTTTGCATCAAATCAAAAAGCTGATGGGTACATTAAAATAATTTTAAAAAGAAATGGCCTTTTTGTTATCTGGGTTCTTCGGTTTGCTTTTAACCCAGGACTTTGTTTTTCAGATATGTTATTTCCTTTTGCAACTTGCAAACTACATAGGAACACATATGTGTAACTGAAACCAAGATCACTTGAAATGCTCTCAGCAATTGGAGGTGCAGGCTTACCCTCTGGAATTCCACTTTTGCTTGTTTGTTCATAGAATGAGAAGTTATGTCTCATCGTCAAACCTGTCTGCCTGTAGTAGGGTTTCTTGAACGCCTGCAGTCTTAACCATTATTTCCTCTGGAACAGAGAATTGCCATCTTTTCTTCCTCTTTATTTCAGAAGTAGTGGAAAACAAAAATCTATACGCAAATGTTCTATTTTTATCTATTTAATGAAAAAGAAATTGCTCAATTCTTTATTGTTACTAATAAGAGCAAAGAGGCTTGGCATCTTTGAGGTAAAGCTCAGTAGCTCCTGTATTTAGGTGATTATGCATTTAAAAGCTTAGTCTAAGACTGTTTTTGTTTTGAACATCAGATGAAGAGAAATAGCCAAACACCTCAGGTTATTTTCTTAAAGCCTATCAAGCATGAAAACTGCGCTGACCTTTTTGATTGAGTCATTCTGATACTTTCTTGTCTGTCACTAGATGGGGTTTGTGACAGAAGAACATCTGTTAAATAATGATGAATATAAGTGTGTTCCTCTGGTTTAGTTTAGGAATAAGACTTTTGTTTTGTTTCTTTCATCTCTTGCAGCTTGACAAAGATGACATGGTGTATATGGAGGCGTATGATAAGTTGTTGGAATCCTGGCTTACATTGGTACAAGATGACAAACATTTCCATAAAGGTTTCTTTACCCAACATGCTGTTCAGGTCTTCAATTCCTACATTCAGTGCCATCTAGCTGCTCCTGATGGTACAAGGAATTTGGTAAGCCCTCATTCTAGTAGTTCTTGATGATATATAGCAGCTAGCCCATAACTTTTGGTGTGTACTGGAGTATGTAGCTCAGTCTGTTTCTCTCATTCTGAGGAGGAAACAAACGAGTACAAAGTTGGAAATCACTTTTTAAAAAAAAAATAATTAAAAAAAGTAAACCTATTACTCAGTTCAATGTGCACCTTGCTGTTGCTTGTGCAAAGGCAATGACTAAACTTTTAACCCTCCTTCTCTTGACTTGGGTCCCAGTTAAAATCCTCAATGAAACTGAAAGCCTTTTGTGCAGTTGTTACCTCCCCTACATTGTTTTTGAAGTATAATTGACATGCGTAAATGTCCGAAAAAATGTCTAATGGCTGTGGTCACACTAGAAGAAATTTGCAGTGTTATCTGGTGGTTCTTGATAAAATGAATTCCCAACTAAATTTTTGAGGTGACTGTTCTAGAGAAAACCTAAAAGTACCTCAGGTATCTCTTGAACCATCGAGAGAGAAGGCAGATTAGTCTCTTTCTCAGGAGCCTGGATCTTGCTAGAAGATTTTTTTTTACAGAAAGTTGAATGTAGATGTTGGATGAATTAATTGCTGCATACATTCAATTCAATAACTGTATAAAACCTCTCTTTAATATGATACTGTGCAAAGGGCTGTGAGATACCTCATTCTGAAAAGCGCTATAATAAAACCTAATTCTGCTATCTCAATATGTAACAGATGGTAATAACAGTGCCAAACCAGAGAGAAATATTTCACAAGAGAACTCTGAATTCATATCAGGCGNAGGAGAATCACCTCCCTCCATGGTTCTTTTGCTGCAGCCCAGGATGCAGTTGACCACCTGGCTGTGAGTGCACACTGTCAGATCATGTCTGGCTCTTCATCCACCAGTACTGCTAAGTCCTTCTTGTCAGGGCTGCTCTCCATCCCTTCCCCTCCCCACCCGTATTGATATGGGAGTTTGCCCCAACCCAGCTGCAGGACCTTGCACTTGCCTTGTTGAACTACTTAAGATTCACTTTGGCCATTTCTTAGGCCTGTCCAGGTCCCTGTGGGTGGCTTTGACTTCACCGATTGTATCTTGCCTCTCCTGAAGATCTGTGTTCCGAACTAGGCTTGTTGTTCTGTTGGGTCCATCAGAATGACTCTACAGTCTACAACATGTCACTTAGTTTATTTGTGCGGCATCTTTGGTAGCCCAGCTGTAGCTAATCTGAGATAAGGATTGAGAATTTTTTATGAGATTCCTTTGTGAACAAATTTGTTCAATATGGGTAAACTTTCTACTGTTTGCGCACGTACTTTATGGAGGCACTTACTAATCATCAGTTCCTTATGAGAGTACCATAATGTGTTAAAAACATATTTTTTTCAAGGCATTAATTTCTGTATTACCTTCTCAAATAAATGAACTGGATGGATTTGAGTTCTTTTGTTGTACATAAAAAGACACATCTGTGTGTTGGTTTGTGCTCTGGATTCTTACAAATTATTGAAAGTTATATGCAAGTTAAATATATTACACACGCATCAAAATATTTCAGGGTTGAATGTCTGCCTATGAATCCATGTGTCCTTTAGCCAAGTTTTAAAAAGGCACATTGTGGTGTCCATCCTAAATTCGTGGGTTATGTTAGTGCTGAATACAATTTTGCCCCTCTCATTGTCATCTTCACTTTTTTTTGTCACACTTGTATCAATGAGTCCCACTTTTTAACTTCTGTAAATGTGACCACGTTGCACTTACAATGCTGTGAAGATATTTTGAAATGCTTCCAAGTGATACTAGTTTTTCCTCTTAATCAGTCATCCAGCCGGTGTTTTCTTTTCCATGTCTGTTCATCCAGCCGTGTTTGTAACTTCACTGGAAGTCAGGAATTCTTCTGTCTGGAGCATGATTAAGGCTTTAATATCCTTATTTCACCAAGGAATCATTTTACTAAGCGCTACTGTCTCAAAGTAACTTTTGTGAACTTGAGAAAAACTTGAGAAGACTTCTTAGAGGAAAGAAATGTCCTGCTTTAGTGTTGTGTTCATCTGTACAGACACACTTAAGTTTTTTGAAGTTGGATATATTTACTAAAGTTCAAATTTTTGCATCAAATCAAAAAGCTGATGGGTACATTAAAATAATTTTAAAAAGAAATGGCCTTTTTGTTATCTGGGTTCTTCGGTTTGCTTTTAACCCAGGACTTTGTTTTTCAGATATGTTATTTCCTTTTGCAACTTGCAAACTACATAGGAACACATATGTGTAACTGAAACCAAGATCACTTGAAATGCTCTCAGCAATTGGAGGTGCAGGCTTACCCTCTGGAATTCCACTTTTGCTTGTTTGTTCATAGAATGAGAAGTTATGTCTCATCGTCAAACCTGTCTGCCTGTAGTAGGGTTTCTTGAACGCCTGCAGTCTTAACCATTATTTCCTCTGGAACAGAGAATTGCCATCTTTTCTTCCTCTTTATTTCAGAAGTAGTGGAAAACAAAAATCTATACGCAAATGTTCTATTTTTATCTATTTAATGAAAAAGAAATTGCTCAATTCTTTATTGTTACTAATAAGAGCAAAGAGGCTTGGCATCTTTGAGGTAAAGCTCAGTAGCTCCTGTATTTAGGTGATTATGCATTTAAAAGCTTAGTCTAAGACTGTTTTTGTTTTGAACATCAGATGAAGAGAAATAGCCAAACACCTCAGGTTATTTTCTTAAAGCCTATCAAGCATGAAAACTGCGCTGACCTTTTTGATTGAGTCATTCTGATACTTTCTTGTCTGTCACTAGATGGGGTTTGTGACAGAAGAACATCTGTTAAATAATGATGAATATAAGTGTGTTCCTCTGGTTTAGTTTAGGAATAAGACTTTTGTTTTGTTTCTTTCATCTCTTGCAGCTTGACAAAGATGACATGGTGTATATGGAGGCGTATGATAAGTTGTTGGAATCCTGGCTTACATTGGTACAAGATGACAAACATTTCCATAAAGGTTTCTTTACCCAACATGCTGTTCAGGTCTTCAATTCCTACATTCAGTGCCATCTAGCTGCTCCTGATGGTACAAGGAATTTGGTAAGCCCTCATTCTAGTAGTTCTTGATGATATATAGCAGCTAGCCCATAACTTTTGGTGCGTACTGGAGTATGTAGCTCAGTCTGTTTCTCTCATTCTGAGGAGGAAACAAACGAGTACAAAGTTGGAAATCACTTTTTATAAAAAAAAAAATTAAAAAAAGTAAACCTATTACTCAGTTCAATGTGCACCTTGCTGTTGCTTGTGCAAAGGCAATGACTAAACTTTTAACCCTCCTTCTCTTGACTTGGGTCCCAGTTAAAATCCTCAATGAAACTGAAAGCCTTTTGTGCAGTTGTTACCTCCCCTACATTGTTTTTGAAGTATAATTGACATGCGTAAATGTCCGAAAAAATGTCTAATGGCTGTGGTCACACTAGAAGAAATTTGCAGTGTTATCTGGTGGTTCTTGATAAAATGAATTCCCAACTAAATTTTTGAGGTGACTGTTCTAGAGAAAACCTAAAAGTACCTCAGGTATCTCTTGAACCATCGAGAGAGAAGGCAGATTAGTCTCTTTCTCAGGAGCCTGGATCTTGCTAGAAGATTTTTTTTTACAGAAAGTTGAATGTAGATGTTGGATGAATTAATTGCTGCATACATTCAATTCAATAACTGTATAAAACCTCTCTTTAATATGATACTGTGCAAAGGGCTGTGAGATACCTCATTCTGAAAAGCGCTATAATAAAACCTAATTCTGCTATCTCAATATGTAACAGATGGTAATAACAGTGCCAAACCAGAGAGAAATATTTCACAAGAGAACTCTGAATTCATATCAGGCGGTCTTGACATAACTTGTATACACAGGTTAATTCATGTCATTCTATGAGATAAGTCATTTATCCCATGGGTAACCTTTTAAAAGCCACAGCTGGCATTTTAGAATGCTTCTTGTTCCCTATCAAAGCAGTAACAGGAACTTTCAGTCTCTGCTTTGAGAGCAGAGGCTCACCCTTCAGTCAACAGCTGCAACTTTGAAGTTGCCAGAAGAGGATGATTTGCTGGGTTACATAAAAAAAGGATGGGTTAAAAGCACTTTGGCTAAGGAGTTGTGTGTGGATTCAGTTTTCTGGAGCCTTTATAGAAATAAAGCATAGTGATAGCTTTCTGTCATTTGTACTTTACTTTGTTAGTAGAGTAAATGTTATGATTCCTGAAAAGTTTTTTTTAAAACATTTTTAACATTGATACTTAGTTTCTGCGGATCATGGTTCATCTCTTCAAGGAATAAGGTGTGATTATTATTGAAGTAGCTTTATACTACAGTCAAGATAAGCTTTGAGAAATCAAACAGGGCAACTTCTGCACCAGCAAGAAATAAAATTGAGATTGATGATGATTACTAGTAGTCTTCTGTTTTCCTGAAGTTACAGCATTTACTTTTTAAAGCTCTTTCAACTCAAAAAATGAGTTATGGAAAATCTTTAATGAAAAAGGTAATTTTAATTTAATCATGAAAAATACTACCTATTGTGTGATTTATGTAAGATCAACAGACAGCTGAGAGCAGTATCTTTGACTAATGAATGGGGGAAAGCCTGGAAGTACCAGTATTTAAAATGGTTCTTGGTCTGCTGTGTATGTGATTTGAAATGGGAGTATGCTTCCAATAATCTTCTGACCGCTGGGGGTTTGCAGACCATCTCTGTGAGCCAGAGTCATTCAGTACCTTATATCACGCTTCCAGCTGTGGATACTCGGTGGAGCTGACTTGTACAGCCTATGGTGTAAAGAAGCTGTTGTACTATTATTCAGTCTGTGCCCATCCTATTAATACCGAGTATCAATTTTCATCATTCTTATGCTCGCCTGTTTTCCCAATCAGTGAATCTTTTGACTTGAGAGCACTATTGGTAATGGTAGCAAATGTGCAGTTAACTGAATGTGGCATTTTGCTAACGAGTTTGTGAAATGCTGATTTTAAAACAATAAGAAGCCATGTTTACTCCTCCATTTAACTCTTCTGTGTCTAACTTAGTATGAGTCTGTTCATCCACGCAAAACACCTTGAAAGAAAACGCCAAAATAACATAGAAAATTGTGGTGATGATTAAGTTCAACGAGTATAGCACTAACCGATTGCTTCTAATTTTGCTGAAATAACCAAAGACTGCTAATGGTGTGGCCTCTCGGGAAGAAGAAGAAATAAGTGAACTGCAGGAAGACGACAGAGACCAGTTCTGTGACCAGCTGGCCAGCGTAGGCATGCTGGGGAGAATTGCTGCAGAGCACTGTATACCTCTTCTTACAAGGTAAAAAGAAAACTAGTCATGAATGCAACTCCATAAAGCCACTACATATGAAAGGCCTGACTTTGCTGAAACAATGTAAAGATGGTGAAGTTATTTTATTTTTGTTCACAGTTTATTAGAAGACCGTGTGACAAGGCTCCATGGTCAGTTGCAAAGACATCAGCAGCAGTTACTTGCCTCACCAGCATCAGGCTCAATTGACAATAAAGTGCTTGATGACCTGTATGAGGATATTCATTGGCTTATTTTAGTCACAGGTTAGTGAACAGCTTTAACTAAGTATTATTTTGGCATTTTTATTGCAGCTGGAATACCTCAGGAAAAAAAATCTCTGTATATCAACAGCTC
This sequence comes from Thinocorus orbignyianus, assembly GCA_013400375.1. NCBI lineage: Eukaryota > Metazoa > Chordata > Aves > Ciconiiformes > Thinocoridae > Thinocorus > Thinocorus orbignyianus. The sequence goes on along the minus strand of VXBW01002690.1, from coordinate 1,116,450 downwards.
TTAATTGACTATACATTTTATCCTTTATGATGCTTTCACCTTACACTACTTACAAAACCTTTGTTTTCTTTTTATCTGCCTTAAGTAATATGAATGTTATCTTCAAAAGATTGATGCACCCTTTACGTGAGGTAATATCCCTCGGAAATTCCCACAACTAATCCTGTTACAGATTTTTTTTAAGATATGTTACCAGTCAGCCTATTCAAGAAATTAGTCTGCTCATGATATCAATTGTGTTGTCTGGGGGCACATGGCTTTATAAGGGAATCAGCATGAGATCAGGATAACAGTATTACTCAGAGGGGCAGAGAATCAAGTAAGTTCCAGAATCACTCGGTGCTGATGATCCACGTCCTGGCATTTTGTTGTTTCAGGGAAGTTGAACTTAGAAAATTTTTGGTTTTGATTTTTAGATTGAACTGTCTTACATCTGTTTGCAAAACATAATAATCAAGGCAGTGTCTGTACTTCGTTAGGAGAGATGTATACTTTATGAAATATTTTGTGGGATCTTTTTGAACATCTGATGTTTTAGTCGCTCTCAGATGTTGACCTGAATATGTTTATAATATTTTTCTATCACTGTGGGGTGGAGCTTGTATTTGTAGCTCACAGATGGTTATGAGATCAGACACTGAAGGTTACGACTAAAGCTGGAGTTAATAGTAATTATCTGGACACCAGAGTATTGTATAAAACCCCATGCTTCACCTGATCTGCAGTTGTATACAAGGAAAAGTTTATTATAGCATAGGTACTTGGTGTCTTAAAGCCTCCGACAGATTTGAAATATTAGCAGAACAGAAGTCCCAAATGAGATGTACTTGGGGGAGCTGTAAAGTCAAGGATTTTTTTTTGATCACATAACAAAATAAGAAAAAAGTGAACAAAAAATGTTGGTTAGAGTTTTTTTTCTTTTGATTTCCTCTCAATAGTTGAACTGACTGTTGTACCTTCTACTTGATGAAGCAAAGCTTATCTTTTTTTTAATTTATTTTTTTTAATTTATCTTTGTTTTGGTGGTTTCTTTTCCAGTTTTAGTTTCTTTGTCACTTTAGGTTCTTCTCTACTGAATGTCTTTTAAGGATTCTAAAATTAACTTGTACAGCATTTAAACAGTGTTAGTCAGGGTTTGTACAAACGTTTCATTCTGGTGTGATGTCCACTGTTAAGCCAATGGATTCTCTAATCAAAAAGCCCTAAGTTAACCTAGGGTAGAAAGTTGTGATCACTCTTTCTTTTTTTAATGTAAGGCTACCTCTTGGCTAATGATACTCAGGGAGAGACTCCGCTAATACCTCCAGAAGTGATGGAATACTCCATTAAGCATTCAGCTGAGGTTGACATCAATACGACACTTCAGATTCTGGGATCTCCAGGAGAAAAGGCCTCTTCCATCCCAGGGTACAACAGAACTGATTCTGTAATTAGGTAAGGATTCATCTTGTACTGCTAAGTGTGTTAAATGCTTTTTCACAGAAATAAACCTGAGAATATGAGTGGACTTATGTGAATTTGAAAAGTGAGAAAGCGGTATGTGGACAGTGAACACTGGAAAAGACATGTCTCTTAACTAGTGTTAAAGTAAAGGCAAATATTTTCTAAGAATGGTTTTATAACAGCCGTATTAAGGCAGTGCTGTGAAAGACAAGCAAAAGAGAAAAGATTAAGTGACTTCTATTTAGGGTAAAGAAAGGCAGGGTAAGTACAGATGATATTTCAAGTCAAGGTGATTCAGGGGTGGACTGAGAAGAAAACTGAGAGTAAGACATCAAAACAGATAAAACTAAGTCAATATGGGAAAGCTGGAATTACTAGAGTGACATAATAGTCTTCACAGAAGACATGAGCCAGAGTCTTGGAAATACGCAGAAATGGTTTTGTATCTGTACTGGAAATCCATTTCTGATCTGTTTTGTTACAGAAAATCCTTAAAATGACTTAAATTACTAAAAAGTTGTTAGATCAAAATCTTTAGATGATATACTGTATACTCTGGAATTCATTCAGCACTTGTACAACTTTAAGCAAGTGCCTAATGGATCTTCATTAGCAGTGATGGGCCTAACATTTAGAAGTCCACTACTAAATTCTTTGTGCACTATCACGTTCTTACCAAATTTAATTGATAGACCACAAAAGCTACCATTTAATGGAGTTTCATGGATGGATTGTATTAATTTAATCACCAGGTGATCTGCTCTTTCAGACTAAGAACATCTGCCTGTCTTCCATGTCTGCAGTAAGGAAAAAGAGAGAAATAACTGCTCATTTCTGTATTCGTTCTTTAGTATGTATCACCCTGCAGAAGCTGCACAGTGAGGACCCAGTTGGTCACTTGATGGTGCAGGGAAGGGAGGGAGAATCTGCTTCACAAAATTGCTTTTCAAGCACTCCGAGTAGCAGTTCATTTGTCTTCATTCCTGAATATCAGAATGCTTGTGAGGATTATTTGTTGCAATAATTTTGATGTCAAAGATAAGCACCTTAACCTTTAATGTATATTCTGACTTTTTGGAGAATATTTGCTAGTCTATCCCGTCTCTCTCTGTGCATTTAAAGAAACAATAAGTTCAGGTGCTTTTTATTACTTCATTAGAGTTGAGCTGCCTTGTGTTATCCTTCTGTCAGATTTCATGAAAAAAAATGAAAGCGTTTGCTGTTGCATTGCTTCTCCTAAAACCACTCCCAGCATCCTCATTGTATTTTAAATCTGCAGGTTGTTATCTGCTATTTTAAGAGTGTCAGAAGTAGAATCTAGAGCAATAAGGGCAAATCTCACGCATCTCCTGAGCCCCCAGATGGGGAAAGATATTGTGTGGTTCCTCAAGCGTTGGGCAAAGACTTACCTCCTGGTGGATGAAAAGCTGTATGATCAGGTAAGGATATAACTCTCATGAATTAATTGGTGAGTATTAGCAATAACATTATCCTGTGAATGCAGATGTCAGTGTAGATATTTCGAAGTGCAATGATAAAGCATTTTTAATGTTAAATGCGTTGTGGTTCATTTTGGAATTTGATTATAAGTTGATGTTTTCTTCAGTTTTTTTCATTAGAAATATAAGTTGTTAGGAGGCCCTTCTTGCACATTTTGGTGCAAATAAGGTATTTTTTTTTAACTTTTTTTTTATTTTTATCCATTGCAATAGCAGAGTAGCATAGTGTGCTTTCAGGCTGCATAGTGAGCGAACCTCAACTTTATAAGCTACTTCTCACTGTCCATCAGATCTCACAGTTCATCTCTAATACAGTGATTGCCCTTGATGGATGATTCAGTGAGTAACCTGGTTATGATTCCCAATTAGATATTTAACACCATCACAAGACAGTACTCATCAGCTAATGTCATGCTACTTTCTCTCCTCCCCCTGTTCTCATATGTTCTCATTGTACACATCATGGTTTCGATGGTGCATTCTTTGTAAAGGGCAACTTCTTATTGTGTTTGGACAGCACTAATCGTGATTAGACCTTGATCCTGATTTTGCTTATAGAACTAACTGTAATCCAGAGAGCTGACAGAGGCCCCTGGCCTGAGGAGGTACTGTTGCCTCTAACTATTGAGAAGGAAACCTCTTCCTCCTCCCCTTTATTTCCACTACTGAAGCAACTAAGAATACTAACGCTTCAGGAGGCCCCTCCTTAACAAAAATAGGCATACCAAACACTCGTAAATATTTGGAATTGTATTATTCAGCTTTTACTTACAGCGGAGCTAAGAATCTGTGATGGTACCAGTTGTGGAAGAATTGGAGAGCATGTACGAAGGAGATCCACATAAGAAACGATGTGAAGGGACTGAGGATCTAGGAAATGCACACATCTAGTTTGTGTGGACATGCAAAAGTGATTGAACCTTCTTTTTAAACCTTGTGCTCAGCTGCATATACATTATGAGTTTTAAAGTTAGAATTGCGAGTGGTGTGCTGACAGAAAGCCCCTGCACAGCTATTACAAAATCCTTGGACTTCACTTTTGAGAAACTTTTTATTTAAAGATTGGAGAAGGGGCAACTTCAATGAAGTGTGTATTAATGTGCCAGGACCAGAATGTGGCATCTTTCCTAAAAGATATATAGATTGAAGGAACAATCTTCAGAAAGCAGATGTAGAAAAACTATGATGAATGAATCTTGTTTAAAAATTTTAATCTAGATCAACACCTAGTGTTACTTCTAATAATCTTTATCACTAACTTTTGAAAAATTTAACTGTAAATTCATGGAAACACTTTTGGGAGATGATTTTGGGATCTTTCTTTTAACTTTTAAAGCTTTTGACTTTCATTTGCATTAAAAGCTAGACATACTCAAACCTGATTTTTGTAATGAGATTGAAACTTTTGTTTTAGGTGCTTGTGCTTAAAACTGCAAGATGAATTTGGCAAAGATTTTTGTATTAGAGTTGTTCTTTGCCTTTGTCTTTGTAGCATTTGTGTATTTTAAGTAGGGAAGAAGTGACAGTCTGAAAAGAATTTACTGATTACCATACACTTCGGGGTTCTGGCTTCTGTAAAACTCACTCATTTTAATGCTTTTCTTATAGATAAGTCTGCCATTTAGTACAGCATTTGGTGCTGATACAGAGGGTTCCCAGTGGATTGTGGGTTACCTTTTAGAAAAAGTGATCAGTAACCTGGCAGTGTGGAGTTCAGAGCAGGACCTTGCAAATGATACTGTACAACTGCTAGTAACATTAGTGGAAAGGAGAGAGCGGTAAGTTGCTATACCTCTGGAAGTCAAAAAATTTCTTTTGCTTCCTTTAAATATTTTTGGCCAAAGTAATCCAGATCTAGGGCACTTCATATTCGTGTCTCTGTAAGTCAAATTACTTTAGTAATGTACTATAAATGAGGAAAAATATAATTGTCTGACAAAGTGAGGAGTGAGACCTAGACTTGACAAAAACATAATCTAAGTTTGATTATTGGTTCGAAGTGCACTCTCCTTCCTCTACCTTTGTGCCTCACTTAAACAGTGAGAAAGGAAAACTCTCCTGGTCTCCACTCTTATTGCAAGGATTTTTGTGGTGGTGGTTATTTTTGTTGAACAAGTTCTTGCCGATTAAGAGTTCAGATACTGGCTAAGCCAGTATAAAATGTGTGTTGTAAACATGTATAAAAATTGTTAAACATGCAGGATTTCACAGATTCAGACAAATTTTGAAGTTTTCTTTGGTATTACAAACTGTGAAGCAGGAAATTCTTGAATGTTTTACTGTTGTGAATTACCATGCAATTGTGCATGCATTCATGCTTTCACAGTCTGAGAGACTGTCTTGAAGTTTGAGGATTTAAACACCTGAGGAATTTTCTTTTTAAAAAATATTAAAACCCACAGTAGCTAGATTTGGGATAAACTGCTTATTTTATCATGACATAATGAGACTAAGCTTTTAATCCACGCAATATGTCCATTAACTCTGTGTGTCAGTGTGTGTAAAACTAAAGCACTTCCCTGCTTCTCCTGTATGAATTGAGCTGTTTTCAGTGTATATACTTTAGAAATGTTAGAGGTGAGGCATTCATGAGATGAAAATTGAAAGGTGATTTAGCCTTAGAATAAAGGAAAATCATATTTTCTTAAAAAAAACTTCTGACAACTGCTAGCAACGTGATGTGCTCTGTTCATGCAATTTTGTGACATCTTTTCTTTAATTAAACTATTTTTCCCCTCTTCTAGGGCAAACTTAGTTATTCAGTGTGAAAACTGGTGGAATTTAGCTAAACAGTTCGCAAGGCGAAGTCCTCCTCTTCACTATTTGTCCAGTTCTGTGCAGAGAACACTAATGAAAGCTTTAGTTTTAGGAGGTTTTGCTCATATGGATACGGAAATGAAGCAACAATACTGGACAGAGGTAAGCTGTTTTGTTGCTTCTGTTACTTTGTTTTAGCAAGAAGTACAAACAAGATAGTTTAGGGAATTTTACAGTGACACAAAATCAACTTATATAGAATCTTTTGATTTTGAACATCTGATACTGATAATCTTTAGACTATTCTCTTTGAAGGTCAATAGCTGTGTGGCATTCATAAGCTGCCAAAAATTGTACCTAAAACATCACAACCCAAACAACCAACTAATAATTACCTGGAGGACTCATGAAGCAGCCAGTATAGCAGTGTGCTTGAAAGAGACCATTAGAAAATGTTAATTTCCTTTGGAACTGTGTCATTTTTTCCTTTAATTTGGTGGTGTTATGAATTATTCAATTATTCACTTAACAATAATGACAGTAACTGAAAAGCTAATGTGGACCATAATGAAGAGCCTTGAACGGCTTTTTGTGCCATGGTTCCATTAAAGCTCAGATAATTAATACCAGAAAGTTGATGCTAGAAAGTCTCAGGTCAGTGAACACTATATGAGTTTGTAAAGAATTGTCCTTCTGAGAGAAACTAGCTTTTATTAGCAGAGCTAAGAAATTAGTGATTGAAGGTAAGACTATAATGCACAGGAAGTAATTGGGGAAAAAAGCATTCTGCTGGTTTTATGGAACTTTCTAAATTGATTCCAAACACGGCTGGCTACAAAAGAGATAGCACTACTGAGAATCATAATATGACAAAGATAACTGTGAACATGAATCTTAATTAATGCTTTCATTGATGAACTGTAACATGTTTTTCCCCTAATACTGAATTTGGAAGAGAATGAAATACTGTGAGCCAGAGAAAGTCACTGTCATTTGTTTAATGATTACAAAATAACATAAAATATTTATGGAGGTGCTTGTTTTGAAACCAGCCTGCAGGTGATGATGGATATTGAGTCACTAATCACTGCCACTTCAGCTTGTGTTAATGTCACAGATAATAACATCATTGAGCTGTTGGGAGCTGGAAGTGATTGATGCTTGTACTGCCGTGCCACAAGCAGCCCATGAGCTTGCTCAATTACTTAAACCTCACGTGTCATGTAATAGTATGCTTATCTTAATGTGACTTTTCTAAAAAATTTTAAGGTTCTTCAGCCACTTCAGCAGCGATTCTTGAATGTGATAAACCAAGAAAACTTTCAGCAGATCTGTCAGGAGGAGGAAGTGAAACAGGAAATCACTGCTACATTAGAAGCACTCTGTGGCATTGCTGAGGCTACACAGATTGATAACGTAGCGATTCTCTTCAACTTCCTAATGGACTTCCTTAATAATTGCATCGGATTAATGGAAGTATACAAAAACACACCAGAGACTGTTAATCTCATAATAGAAGTCTTTGTTGAAGTTGCACATAAACAAATTTGCTATCTTGGAGAGGTAAATACAACCAAAAGGGGAAGGAGAATCATAGTGTGTGTGTGTGTGTGTGTGTGTATGTATGTGTCTGCGTGTACAGCCTGCTGTCCCTTAAACAGAATAATGTGATTTTTAGATTCTATAGAGAAAGAAAGGCTATATGGTCACATCTGTTAGAGGAATTCCTTTGTTTAAAAACATACACTTGCAAAGATTAAAAGCAGGACGTGTAGACTGTTCTTATACTAATAAACTTAACCAAAATTCAGCACTAATCTCACGCTATGCATGGATGGCAAAGTAGTGCAGACCATGTTGAGTACTTTTTTTAACTGTGTCAAACTTCTCTGAAAGCATCTGGGAGAATTGCAGCACAAATGCATTCCACAGAGACACTGCCTCGGGTCCTAAACAAGGCATAATGGATTCCAAGGTCCTGTCTGGTGGAGCGATTCAGGGCAGTACAGTTACACCTTTGCACTCTTGGCTAATGTTGGTTTTGCATCTAGAAGTGATCCTGCCTGTTCCAAACTAAGTTTGCCCTGCAGTGTATTATGGCTCCAAAATTCAGTAGCTGAAGCAATCCCCCAAGCCATTTTGTTGGTAATCTAGTTTGTGAGATTACCGAGATGTCAGCCTGTCACAGGCCACTCTTAACAAAAAAGAAAGGGTAAGATGGAGGAATTTACAAAAGGAACGTGCTGCTGTTTGAATGGACAGCACATCAATATATGGCAGTTCTTGTTCTTTAATATGTCTGTTTCCTTTGATGATTTTATATGCAGTTGTTAGAAAAAGTGGTTCTATAACTGAAATGAAAATCTTGAGGTATCATCAACCAAGTACTCCATCTTAAAACAAATTGTGATCTTTTTAGCATATGGAAGTTTTCTTATTGTCTGACATTGTTTTATAGGCCAAAGCCATGAACTTGTATGAGGCCTGCCTAACTCTGCTCCAGGTGTATTCCAAGAACAATCTAGGTCGACAACGGATAGATGTTACAGCAGAAGAAGACCAGTACCAGGATCTCCTCCTTATTATGGAGCTTCTTACTAATCTTCTGTCAAAAGAATTCATAGATTTCAGTGATACAGGTATGAAGGAATTGGTAACTGCTGAACCCTAAATTGCATTCTAAACTGTAAAAAAACATTGTGGGACATGCATTCAATCCAGGTGAAGTGAAAAGTGAAGCTTAGGCTTGATTAGACCGGGATATGAAAATTATGATTTAATGTGCAAAGGAGGGACTTCTCACAGTATTCTAGCATCTGAAATTATTATTGCTCTCGTAAAATGAATAGGGTATGTACAAAACAGGTTGAAATCTGAATGTTGCAAGTCTCTACATTTAGTAGCAGCAGTTTTATAACAAAAAATCAACATAGAAGTCAGAATAGGAAATTACTGCAAGAGGACAGATGGATTGTCATCTTAGTACAAGGTCCAATTTTTGTGAAATGCTGAGCTTTTTAAAATTCCATCATGTCTGAGGGGTTTCTGTGTTCCTTGTTCACAGAACATGCTTTATGGCATGTGGGTGTAGCTAAGCGTTCTTTTTTATAGCCCAGCCTGTTACTTTTTTCCCCATGTTACGGCCACTTAAAATTGCTCTAATCCTGAATACAGTCTGCCAGTTGTAGCTGCCAGCTCTAGCTTTGTGCAGCATTGCTTTTGAATAAGCTGAAAACATATTTAAGTGATTCAACATGTCCTATATAGTTAGCACAGAAAACGTGCTCAGTAACAGTCTGGATCTGCCTTGATTGTTTCGATGTTGGTTGTTGCTTTTCTGAAGTACATCTTGAGACAACCTTGGATTCCAAAATTCAGTGTATCACTCTAGTTGTGTGGTTTGGGTTTTTTGTCAATCATGTACAACACAAATACAGAACCAGATTTAGACTTTGTCTATTGAGTGGACAACTTTGTGCCATGTTTCATACTCTCTTTGAGGTCAGCTATTGGAAGTCAGTTGCATGGAAGACACTGTGAAATGCTTACCATGGAACTAAAGAAAGTGAACACTACCTAAATGTAATGCCCAGAGATCTAATATCTTGAAAGTTGTTTGCATACTGTTGCTAGCACAATGCAGAAATTATAAAAGTAAGGTCATTGCCAGTTGATGGTAAATATAGTTCTTACCTGTAACTGTAGAAAACTTGGCAATGTCTAGACTACAGAATTTTCTGCATTAACTCTTCCTTTTTTTTCTTTTCTCCTTGTGTTCATAGAATATGTATAAACATATGTTAATATATATAAAAAATACAAAAATACAGTAGTATTTTACGCACTATCTGTTTGTGTGTGCTGGCATGAAGCAGCTATCACTAGAAACAAATGCAGTGTCCTGCAATGGAAGGGAGCCCTCAGTCTGTGCAGTGTTCTGTTTTAGCCTGCCATCTGCTACACGTGATTATGAAATGCTTAGTCCTAATGAATATAAATATAGTGATGGCAGCCTCCACTCACTAAGTTTCTATTTTAATACAGTGCCTCCTGGTTTTGTTTGAGGTGAGGGGAATAGTCCTATTTTTAAAAATGCCTTAATTGTAAAGAAATGGGACTTGTCCTTCAATATGTTTAATCCTCCTTTTATACAAAACATTTTTTGTCTTTTCTACAGATGAAGTATTTAGAGGACATGAGCCTGGGCAAGCTACAAACAGATCTGTGTCAGCAGCAGATGTTGTCTTATATGGGGTTAATCTAGTTCTGCCTCTAATGTCCCAGGATCTGCTGAAGGTAACTATATTTTTACGTGTAGCTGCTAGAATATGAAAGCTGCATAGTAATGGATTCCTAGAATTCATTCCTATATGCATTCCACCTGCATAAGTTGAATTTTCTAGGCTTTTTAAAGTGCAAATAACTCTTCCATAGATCTCGATGCTGTTTGAAAAGAAATATTTTAAGCTGAGAAAATATATATTTGAAGGGCCTAAGCAAAACTTTTTTCTTCTAACAGTGAGCCCATGCAGGTCAACAATTAGCCAAACCTGAAATGTGGCTTGTGAAATCCCAGGAATGTCAGAAATGGGAAAGGAAGTATAAATAGTGATATTTTAAAAAAAATTAGTTTATCTGGGTGCATGTAGTAACAAATGATTTTCACAATGCAGCTGGTATAGACGTCAGCAACTTGTCAGTAGGACGATAAAACATGGAGCAATGGAAGGGCAGGATTCCATTGGGTTGCACTGTGCTAATGTTTTGCTTTGAATTGGGGGAACACTTCTGAAGTGTATCTTAGTCGTTCCCTCTAAGGCACGTTCTCATCTGGTAGCACTCCCTGGGCATGACAGCAATGTCTGGTTTAGATAAAACTGAGCCAAAGGGTGTACCCTACGTGCCCTCCCCTCTGTTGTGCTCCAGGTGCTTGTGAGGCTTTACCCCGCAGGACTAGACTTCATGTCTGAAATAGAACTCCTTGCATTTATATAGAGCAGATATTGGACTCCCACCGTCACCTGTTTAGCTTTAGCACTCTTTTTTTGTTGTACCACAGTGTTTGCTAAGAAATTTGTAGCCATTCTAATGAATCTTGTCTTTTCTTCTTCTGTGTAGAGCATTGGTCTTGTCTCTTTGTCCAGATAGAAATTATGTCAGAATAGACTTACATATTTGATTGTAAAATTGCCATGTTTTTCTTTTGACAGTTTCCATCCCTGTGTAATCAATATTACAAATTAATCACTTTCATCTGTGAGATATTCCCTGAGAAAATTCCACAACTTCCAGAGGACCTCTTTAAGAGCCTAATGTACTCACTGGAGTTAGGAATGTCATCGTATCCTTTACAGAGCTTAGGACTGCTTAAAAATCTGAGTTGCTTTTACAAGGACCTGTTAAAAATCTGATTTTATTTTTCTTTGTGGGTTTTTTTTTCCTTTTCTGTCAATCTTTTCTATCTATACTTATGTATCAGTAACCAGCTCTTGCTCTCTGGGGACTGAGAATTTATCTGTAGTGCCTGTTGAGATTTTGCATTAGCTGAATTTCCTCTGACTCGTGTTGCTTGAATGGCAGCCTTTAAGTGGTTGAGCGTGTAAGTTTTTTCTGGCAGCCATTCCTGCCTCCTCCATTACTTCACTTCAGAGTGTGTAACTTCATAAGCCTTCAGCTGGTATCCCAAAGCCATTCCTGAATTAGTTTCTCAGCTGGTAATACAAAGCACCGCCGCTGTTCTACTGGGCTGGCTCCAGAGCATTTCCTGTCAGGGTGCCAATGGGCTCTCCCGCTCATAATGGGAGCACCATTTTCACTAATCTGTGGCACGTGCCAGAAACAGATGAGCTTGACCATAAGGGACTCTTTCTGAAAATGTTATGTCAGAGAGGGTTATGTTACCTTGGGGCGTGTAGCTAATAGAAGAAAGCAACAAAGCTGGAATTATTTCTTTTTTTTCCCCCCTTTCTCTGTTTTTCTTAATTTACTTTTTTTATTAACAGTCTTATAGTAAAAATAAATCTTGGAATGTACAAGCATTTAAAATATTTTCTAGTGACACCATTGAGAAGCTTTACCACAATTTAATTCTGACTGATTCTTTAATGCCTGTGATCAGAATGAGTTCAGAGGTTTGCCAGCTCTGCCTGGAGGCAGTAACACCGTTAGCAGAACAGTGTGCAAAAGCACAAGAAACAGATTCAACCCTTTTCCTAGCAACAAGGCACTTTCTTAAGGTAAGGCATCTGCATTTTGTGTTACTTCAGTTTTCTACATACAGGTGTCATCAAGAGGCCAAACAGCGTAATCGGGATCACGCATACAGTAAGAATCAGGCTGTTACCTAAAAACCTGGCAGCTTAAGAAAGATCATGAAGGACTGGAGTCACTGGGCTAGAGGACAAAGGAGGATGGAGGCAAAGAGAGAGGAAACTACTTATTGCCAATCAACAAAATACCCGAGCCTCTCAAAATACACTTTATATTAATCCATGCTCTGCACACGAGCTCTAGAATGAACCTGGCTGACAATGTCAGCACTTACTTCTACTGTGAAAGCTGTGAAGGAGAAAGCGTCCAGAATTATGTGGACTGGAGGCTGGGTAGAGTACTCAAACAAGAGGCAGAAAAAGGAGCGTAGTTAGGAACTGGAAAGAAAATGCTGTCATTTATTCAATGTATCAGATGAATTGTGCATTTTCTTAATCCAGTATCATATTTAATAGTTTCCTTTTAAGATCATTCACTCTTATCTCATTGAATTTTGGAGCGATGTGGTAGCAACCAGGTTCCTGCTAACTGGGGACAAAGTAATTGGAGAACTTGTGTACCTGTCTTCTTATTTTTCTAAAGATTTCCATTTTCCTTAAGAAATCTTTTCTTACCAAATTGACGTTTGAACCTCTGGGGATTGCTTATTAAAATCGTGCACCAGCCAATCTGAGGGAATGAGAAACACCTTAAATACTGTCATTTCTCTCTATTTCTTCTAAGTTAACATAGCTTTCTGCCTTTTCTCTAAATTTCCTCTTGTTCCCTTCTTGGCTTTTTACGAGCTATAGGAGCCTCCAAAACTTGAGGAAAAAGTTCCCTGTTTTATTTTGGAAGAACAAAGGTGGTGGTTTTTTTTTCATTATTTCTGTGGCATATTTACAGCTTTTTTGAGAAAAATACAAGAGATGCCATTTCTCTCTGAAGAGCACATATAAATCAACAACAGGTTTCAGTGCTTTGAGATGTGATTTGTGCTGTTAAGCCAAGACCTGACTTCTAAAAGAATTTGACTTTCTGATTACTCATACCTAAATTAAACAAAACAAAGCAAAAACTTGGATGTTTGTAAATACATGTTCATTTTCATTATTATTATTATCAGAAATGAAGATATGAGGTTCAGCAGTAAATGCTGGTAAAGTAGGAAGTTAATTTTATCCTTCCCTAACTACTTCTGTTTTGTGATTTCAGATGGTCTTTGATATGCTGGTACTTCAGAAGCACAACACAGAAATGACAACTGCAGCAGGTGAAGCCTTCTACACGTTAGTGTGCTTGCATCAGGTATGGCATTTAGACACACCTTGAAAGCCAGTCACTTGTTAAAGCAGAGTGGTTAATTGCTGTGTCTGGCAAGTCATAGAATCGTTCAGCTTGGAAGGGACCCTTAGAAGGTCTGTAGGTCCAACTTCTTGATCAAAGTGGGGTCAACACTGAATTCAGATGAGGTTGCTCAGGACTTTTTCCAGCTATGTCTTGAAAACTTCCAAGGTGGATAATCCAAAGCCTCTCTGAGCAGCCTGTTGAACACTTTTCTTTTTTTTTACCCATATAATTTGTGTACTTTCAGTACCTGCCAGGTGGTCTTGGTGGCCCACCACTGGACTTATTGAAGTTTATCAATATCCTTCTTGTGCTAGGTAGTCCAAAACTGGACACAGTATTCCACAACTGATCTAACAAGTGCTGTGTAAAAACAAATTACAAATACAGCCCACCATGCTGCAGTGTTCATTGCTGACGAGGCATAGGGCTGACGTGCTTAGCCTGCTGTCCATCAGGACCTTCAGGTCCTTTATTCAGTGGAACTGCTCCCCAGCCTGTCAGTTCCCAGTCCGTGTACTTAGTCTGTTTTGCTGCAGAACTTTGTATTTGTCCCTGTTGAATTTCATGAGGTTCCTGTCAGTTCGTTCCTCCAGCCTGATCAGGTGTCTCTGAATGTCAGACCTACCCTTGAATGCATTGGCTGCACGCCCCGGTTTGGTTTCATCCACAAACTTGAGGAAAGTGCCTTTCCTCTCCTCTTCCAGGTCACTGACTGAAATATTTAACAGGACAGTGTCCAGATGAGAGCCCTCAGTGCCACTTGTAACTCCATGTCCAGGTGGAATGAGAGCCAGTAACCACAGTCCTTTAAAGGCTGATGATACACCCAAGTTGTAGTCCACTTATCTAGACAATAAAATCCCAGCTTAGTTACAAGGACGATGTGCAAGACTGCTAAAGATCTACTAACATCAGACATCCACTGCTCTCCTCTCATCCACAGATGTAGTAATGTCATCACAGAAGACAGGTTGGTAAAGCATGATTTACCCTTGGTAAACCCTTGCTAGCCATTCTCAATCCCTTTCTCTTTCATGTGCCCAGAGGTAGCTTCTGGGAGCACTTGCTTCATGATTTTCTTAGTCATTTAAAGATGATAGAGAGCAGCCTTGTAATGACATGAGCCAGCTTCCTGAGCCCTTGGATGGTTTCTGCCAGGTCATATGAGCTTATATGCAACAAGATCTCCCAAGAGATCCTGGATTAATCTTATTTACTATGGATAGTGCCTCTCTTCCTTGAACCCTGTCTCTAGTCACAAAGGTCTGGGAAAAAACCTGTCAGTGAAGACCAGGGCAAAGAAAGCACTGAGTATTTCAGCCTTATATTTTGGCCGTTACTGCCAAATCACCTGCTCCGTTCAGCAGCAAGAGCCACATTTTCCCTGTTCCTTCTTTTATTGAAAATGTACTGGTAGAAGTTGCTCTTGTTACCTTTGATGGCCCTTGCCAAATTCAGCTTCAGCTAAACTTTGCTTTTTTTGTCATTCTTCTTGTCCAATGTTTTGGTTTTTCTTTTTTGTAACTGTCCCTGCTTCTCTTTCCTGCACGTGTCCTCCTTGCAGTGGAGTTCAGTCATGAATTCCCTGCTTAGCTGGGTTAGTGTCCTGTTGTGTTTATGTTGTATGTAGACAGGCCATTCTTCTGCTTGGAAAAGGTTGTCCTTAAAGACCTGTCAGCTCTCCTGAGCTCCTTTTGTCTTCAGAGCTCTCTCTCATAGGATCAATCCCATCCACCAGTCTCCTAAATAAGCTGAAATCTGCTCTCATGATATCAAGGGTCTGTACTTGGCTGTGCTCTTTCCTCACTCTCCAAAGGATGCTAAACTCCTCTATCTGATGTCACTGTAGCCAAGGCTGGTCGGTACAGCACGTCAAGTGTGGGGCAGGATTGAAGAAAGAGGAGTGTGGTTTGCAGGAGCAGCCTAGGCTAAGGAAGAGCTGGAAGGGTGCGCCTTAAAGTTTCTTCTTGCTCTGCACTGCCAAGCACTGTACAGAGCTCTGAGGGCTTCTTTAGCCTTACTAAAAACCTGGCCTGATTGAAGGGTTTTATCTGGTTCAGAGGCAGGTGAAAGGCTGCAGGCCCATAGTCGCTTCTTGTACACCATTCAGTGAAGCTGGGGAACAGGTGGAAAAGTGCTGATAGTTTTCTGTCACAGCCTTGATTCTGGATTTGGTCTCGATGAGAGAGTTGTATATATTGTATTTTTTTAAAGTTAATAAGATTCTTGTTTATTTAACAGGCTGAATATTCAGAGCTAGTTGAAACATTGCTATCAACTCAACAAGATCCAGTAATTTACCAGCGGTTAGCAGATGCCTTCAACAAGCTTACTGCAAGCAGCACTCCTCCTACACTGGACCGTAAGCAGAAGATGGCCTTCTTAAAGAGTTTAGAAGAATTTATGGCAAATGTTGGTGGACTTCTCTGTGTAAAATAAACAACAAAACTCTATGCCTAATTTAGACCCTTTCTGCAAAATGCACTGAGAAATGCTGAATGCTGACTAAATCTTGTACCCGTCTCTGGGTTCTTTGCAGCCATCTCAGATTCTAGAGAGCCTGGAAGTTTGAACATAACACAATGGAATAGGAGAGGTCAACTTTGAATCAGCTTCTGCTATTACGTGTTAGCTGCAATCTGTCATACTTGTGTGTGGGAGAGAATGAACAGAAAAATTGAATTTAATTTTTTTCTATATATGTGCAAACAGATATGGGCACAATGGAAAATAAATTCAGTGCCTTTTCCCCCCCTTGCCCCCACTGGTTTAAAATATGAGTGGCCGGATAGACATACAGATTTCTTTTCTACCCAAAATGATGTTAGAGTGTGATGCAGATTCATACAAAGCTCTAAACAGTTCAGCTGGTTTTAAGCTTTATTTTTCCTCTCTTAAAGTTTGAGTTTGTGTTCCAATGGGGAAGAAAAACCAAACGGTATTTTAACTTGTTTCGTTCAGGTTTGCTACATCAACCTGATATTGCATGTTTTATGCAGTGCAGGTTTATACATTATGTTCTGCTGCCTAAAGTTCGGGAAAAAAAAAGGTGTATATTTTTGTTCCCCTAACATGAACTTTAGGAATTGTAGCCATTTCATTGCCTTAATTTAAAAGGAAAAAAAAAAAGCTCATATACTTTAGATAAGAAATTTAAGGCAAGGTTTGACTCTTCAGAGTTGGTTTAGGGTGTTGGCATTAAGCTGCTGGGTACCTGTTGCAGCCCTTCGTGTTGACGTGTCATTTTGGGATGAGTGTCTAATGCAAGGTTCATGTGTAGTTTTACTTTCAGTATCTGTTTTGATTCATACCCAGGTTGCACGCAGCTGCAATATATCCTACACTGAACTGTTTGCTTAAGCAATAACAACTCAAAGGGTGTAAATTACTGGCAAACTTGTTAAAGTTGGGGCATTAGCTAAAACAGATATGCTAGGACAGGGGCATCAAAACCCCTGTTACTCAAGGGCCATATTTGTTTGACTCGACTTGAGAAGGGTAATTGGGATATGAGGTCCTGTGGGGGATTTTTGATTGTGCTGAATCTAGTTCCACTTCTGTAGAGCCCTCCCAGCTGCTCTGCTCTTGCTTGGTGTTTTATATCTGCACTTTAGCTATTGTGACAGCAGAATATAGTGCCCTGAGTATAGTGGACCAACGAGGGGGAGCAGCACACGAATAAAGCAAAGCCTGCTTTGTCCCCAGTCGTGAGCCAGAGAAAACTGAAGCAAACACAAATGCTGCATGTCTAGTAAAACTGAGTGTTGTGGGAATACATGGAAGCAAAAGTGGACCTTTTCATGTAAAACCTCTGCTAGATTATCCTGTTGAATTTCCCATGCGTTTTTAAAGTCCATATAAAATGTACAGTATACACCTTCACATAGCTATGTGTAGCATCATGTTTGCAACTCTGTGCCATTCTTCAGCTATTCATCTCAAAATTAGTCACAATAGCCAGAATTTTTAAGACATAAATCTGTAATACTGTGCTATAAGTGATCTAAGGTTTTTTTATTTTTTTAGTTAAATCCATACCTGTCTCAAGCATGGATCCACAAGGCCAAAAATGACATCTCTTCATTATATTTTGCTTTTTTAATTTATATGAAAACTGGGCTAGGGCAGATTTACACATTAAAAAGTAACCATAAAATTTGTTAGATAATGTACCTTCCCAGCTAGTATTTTATTTCTAAGATAATTTTCATAGTATTTTTGAACAGAGGTATTGCTCTCAATTTCTTCTTTAAACTGTAATGCTTTTCTTTAAAAGATTTCTTGACTGTGCACTTGCACAAAAGATACTGATCCTAGCAGATCCTTTTGTTTTTAAACAAAAATTCTGATGCCTGATTGTTTTTAAAATTTGTCTGGGTTTTGCTATGTTTTTGAAACTGCTTCTGGGGTTTCTCTGAGTGTGTACATTGGATAGGGCAGCAGTTCTGAAGCCTCTTTGTTTCAGATGAAGGGCATTAAAGCCTGGGAACATAAGTGGCAGGAGGAGCTGCTGGTTTGTTGAGATGTGTACAATGTCAGGGATCTACGCCAAAGTCTGCAAAGACGAATTAGTAAACACCTTCAAGTTTTTTGGATCTGACTCTATAACTGATACTCTCAGTCATTGTTTCTTTTATAACTAGCTCTGCCACAGTCCATTTTTTAACCCTAAAGCTGGCTCACTATTTAAAAATATTTATTAACTTTAACATTTTTAAATCCTCTTGAATATTGTTACTGGTGAACGGGAGCACAGATTGAGTTAGTACAAAGCAGTGTGCGTACCCATCACTCCTCTGTCAAGCTTGTTGTGTTGTAACAAGCAGACATGCAACATCTTTTGACTATCAGGACTTGCTAAAGTATGAGCAGTTACTTTCAAAGACCAGTTTTGAAGGCTGCTTAAAACAAACTTTCCTTTGCTATTCATTTAAAATTAATATTGTATGTTTAAGGGAAACTGTTCTCCTAAGGGATTTTTTTCTTTTTGCAATTTTCCTGCTTGATGTTATGCTAGACAACATTCTTCCTTTCTTGTTTCTTAAGTTTTTCTTCCATTCTCATACGTCCAACAGGGATCTCTTCATGCCATTTTATGTTTTTTTTAAGAGCAAATGCAAAGATATCTCTGCTTGGTGACTTGTATGAAATTGTTACAAAAGGTTCTGGGAATCAGTTGATATTTTTTTTTAATTCGTACTCCTGCTGGCTAGGTGGCTGCTTCCACCTAAATTATTTAGCTTCTGTATACCTTGAAAAAAAAAAAAAAGAAAAAAGAAAAAAATCCTTCCCTGATCTTGTCCACATCTAGTTGCTGTAAATTTAAATGCAAAAGCTCACTCAAGTCCATAGGAAAGACAAATAGACCATTTTCAGTGAACATTGAGAGTTGGGTCCACGTAAATGTTCTGAAATTTTTATAGCATCACTGCGTTGATTTTCTATTCACTGTGCAAAGTGAATAATGGTTCTAAAAATGCACCTGCTTTTTGAAGAAAAGGCAAGTCAAACTGAATTATAAATGCTGCATAATTGTAAGAAATACAGAGGTCTTTTTTTTTTTTTTTGCTAAAACAGATTATTGCTCCAGTGTTTTCATTCTGAGACGAGAAATCAAGTAGCTGCTTTCCCATTTTTCCAGCTCCTTCCCCATTGTAATAGCTAGTTCTAATGCAGGCATAACAATTTTCTGTTGTTCAACCTATCATTTTCAATGCTGGCAAGCACAACCATCTAGCTGGGTCGTGAAATCCAAGATCTTGAAAGCACAGATTCACATGGACAGGTAGAAGTGGACTACTTACTATATGAAACTTCCACTTTCATGTGCGTTATGCCTTAATTATCTTCACTGGATTACCACTGGAATCCGCTACTTATTGCCCAGAGGTTTGTGTTTCACTGTTCAATGGTGAAGGGCTCTCAGTTTTCCTCAGGAATGAGAAACCTGTTTTCTCAGCATGTCCAAATCCTAGTAGTTGGAAGAGAGGGGTTGAATCAGAGTCATCTCTTCAATAGTGAGTAGCACTCACTAAAGACCTAGTGTTTACCTGGGTAAATCTCTTTATGTCTAAGCCATGTAGTTCTAGAAAATAGGCTTGCTTGGAGCAGTCAGTTGTCTGCTGTGACTGCATTTAGAGTCTGATTGTTTAAAAGGTGAAGCAAATTCTAATTTGTGATCTGCAAAGTTATTGAAAAATACAAATTGCAGCGTTTATCTTGTAAAACACTTCAAGTAATTTCAGTTTTGGTTAAATAATTATGTAAGAAGGGGTGTTTTTTTATGGAAGTAGCTTGATGAATATAAGCGCAGGAGTAGGAGCCAGGCTCCTCTAATTTTGTATCAGTTTTTCCTCTGGATCCTCTGTGGCCATTGGCAAGTTGCTAGAACTGAGTCACTGTTAAAATAGCAGTAATACCTACCTCACAGGGATGTTGTGAGGATTAGCTTGTTGCCTATAAAATGCATTGAGGATCTGAGATGCTATGTAAATATTAAATATTTTCATTTTAGTGTTGTGAGGTGTAAGACTTACTGTAAAGAAAACAGAAGATTTTCATAATTAGAGAGCCCAGTAGAGGCAGCAGTGGTGCAGTATTCCCCAGGACTGGTCTACTGCAGTGCAGTAACCTTGCTGTAAACTGTAGTTATTTCAGCTGCTGTCAGTTGAAGTGGTGGCTTCTTAAACAGGATAAGATTCCCCACCAGTGTGCCTCAGTCCCGCTCCAAATAACGAGAGGACAGTTGCTAGTTGTTCAGGCTTTGGTGCCTCTACTTGTGACAAGTGCCACTTGTGGTGGTAGGGGGTTTTGTTTAGTTTCTGTTTGGGTTTTTTTACACTTCTCTGCAAGGAACAAACACCACTTATTTTTCCCCGTATCTGTTTCAGTTGCTCAGTATCACCAAAGCCTAATTATGTAAATCTTAAAGAGCCAGCTGCGCCCCCCAAATTTGTTTTTAATATTAATAGATTGTGTCCTCTTTGCAGTAAATGAGATTAATGCTTTCTAGAACTAATCATGAAACAAATCATGAAGTGTCATTTGCTCTACAGCCTTAAGCTCTCAGCTGTCTTTCAAAACCCTTTTTTCAGTAATAGATTTCTTGGGGCCCTAGTAACTGAGAAATAAGATACCCCTGGCTCTCCCTTCTCCTCAGTGAATTACAGTAGATTCTGCTTTTCCATTTCTTCTTTTTCCCTATCCTGCTTTTCCTGTCCTTTTAAGCCATTCTTAGAAAAGGTTTGGAATACCCTTCCAACATCAAGAGAAAGATACTACCCATGTGATTTTCCAATCTACTACAGCTTGATACTTGAAATTGATAAAATAATTTCAAATAGCATTCCCCAGCACGTTTCAATCTCTCATTGAAGCATTCTAGAGTTTATAATTAGGAAAAAATACTATCCTCTTTTATTTGTTCCCTGTGTGCAAAATAAGGAACCTCCATGCAGCGAACATGCAGTTTTAAGGCAATAAATGCCACTACTGCTGTTGGTCAAGTATGTAAATATTTTAAATGTATAATTCAGTACTATGTTGAGTTTATATATGAAAAATGCAGGGATTGAAGTGCTAGTTGATTTCAAGTATTGTTTTACCTGTACAGTTGAAGATACAAAGTTGCATAGAAGTACTTCACAATTTGTTGCAATAAGACTTGGGAAATGGAAACAGCTGTGTAATCAAGTCTTATCACAAATGAATTTTTAATTTTGAAATGAACACTTTCTGTATTGCTAAGATCCAGAAGCAGGAGAAGGATAAAATTGTTTTCCACTAAAGACTTTTATTATTTTGTTTTGGCCATGTGTGATTTGTGTGTATTCTTGTTTAATATTTTTCTAGAATCTCACCTCTCTTGAATCCCTGCAATAACATTTGTTATATTTCCTTATGGTAGAAACAAAAATAGGAACTCTATGAAGCCTCAGGCCACACGTTGTGCTCTTTGGCTCCTGTGAATGCATGCAGCCATTCAGTGAAAGCTGATGGGGTAACTTCAATTTACATTGGCACTTAAGGCATGAGTTTGGCCATCAACACAAAAGGAAAAAAAAAACAGTGATGAGATTAGGTGTGCAACAGGAGTATCTCACACTGGACTGCAATTATCAGAAGTGGCTGTGAATATATCATCAAATAATCTTTTTCACTAGGCTCCAAAGAAAACATTAATTGTGACTTTTCAGGTCACTGTTATTGGTGGTGTTTGTCTACCCAGAAAGAAAAAAATCTTGAAATCTTGGGTCTTGAAAAATTTTTTGTGTAGTTTTAATCTAAATAGTTTCTGATGATACCTGGCATGGAAATGTTATTCAAGCTCATCTGTTCCCATGTACAGGACATCCAGCATGTCAGAAAAGTTCAGTTAAAGGCAGCAGTTCCTAATTTGCTATAATACATTTGGATAAACTACAACTATTTTCTATTGCTCGACTCTCACTTTCATGCACTCACATTTTTTTTTTTTTTTAAAAAAAAAAAGCTTCACAAATCCTGAAAGTAAAACTACGCAACAATTACAGTGGTGACAGCTTGCTATACATATTGGCCATACGTGCCACTAGACTTTTACTGGTTTCAAAAGTAAAATTATTGCAATTATATATTTATTTTGGCCTGATTTAGTTCAGTGAGCATTCTGGTGAAGGACAGAAACATTTAAGGTAATTTTGAGCAAAACCCTGAAAGCAGCTGGTTAGATTAACAGCAGCGCATCCAAGAGCCTTTTGTGTAGAAAATGGAACTATTCTGCTTTACCTTAAATATGAGGTCTGGAATAAACTTGAATGATTTGGGTACAAAGTCTTTATTCACACTTGTTTGTGTAAGTGTATGCAAAGCCCAGTGATTTTCCCTTTATGAAACTTACATTTGCTTCAGTCCTGAGTGGTGGAGTTGGTGGTGGGTTGTTTTTCCTTCATTGATTTGCCATGTATTACAAGCAGGAAGGCAGGAAAGCTCATCCTTCCAAGAGGAATTTGTCTGGCAGGTCAACCAAGGAGGAGGTTGCGTGTGAACTGGAAGAGTGGAGGAGGGGGGAGAGTAAAAAGTTTGCAGCTTTATGTGGAGAAAAAAAATACATCAAGCTAATCTGTAAGAGAAAAAAAAATCTACAACAGAAGTGGTATCCCATGACTTGGTAATTGTGTCATCCTGACAAGGTTTAGTGAAAACCTGCCATTTCATCAGCACATTTTTTGGGGGGGAAAAAGAACGTTCTATTTTGGAATTGTATGAGTTGTGATACTACTGGTGTGAGTTTTGTTAATTAAATAATAAAATCTTTAAATCTGTAAGAGATCCAGACAAATCTACATCTCCAAAGAGAACACTGAAGTTACCCACTGTGACTGATGTATAACTCCTTACTAGTTTTTCTCCAATCTATCTGAATCTCATGAAACAACTGTTTTCGCTTTGACATGGGAAGTTGTCAGATTTGATTTTTCTGCTGCTCTGTTGCCTTTGCAAGTCAGAGCAAGGCAGAGCTTTGGGTGTGAAGTGCTTCCCTTTTCCTTCCCCTCTGTGTCTGGCCAAGTGTTCGTGGTTGCAAAGGCGTGAATGTTTGATTAGCTTTGAACTTGGATGATGCAGTTTGGGTTTGCGGCATATTCAAACAGCTTCCCATCTCTGTGTTTGCTGTTTACTGAATCAAAGTCATCACTAGACTCCAACAGAAGTATTGACTTGAAAGCCTCACTTACCATAAGTTGGTTTAAAGCTGTCAGGACACTTGCTTTAACTGTAGAACTGCACCGGTACTTCCAATGGTCTTTTGTTCATTCAAATGATTGTTGTAACTCTGGAAGAAAAAGAAAACAAAAAAAAAACCCAAAGCTAAAACCCACCACCACACTGTGGAGTCTTTAGGAAGATCACTGATGTCCTCACACGAGATCAACACTGCTTTGGGGAAGGCTTAACACTCTTCTGCCACTTTAAGGAAAGACTGTTCTTCTGAAGTACTTTTTGCCTGCTTTTAGGCTATTTTGCACTTTCATGATTTCTTAACAAACTACTGTTAAAAATGTACTGTATCATGGATTTTGATAAGCGCACATGTATTTAAACAATTCACTCAGCCTCAGGAAAGCTGGAAAAATCGGATACCTGGTTTGTGTTTTGGTTAAAATGTTTGTTATTTACATCCCTTAAGATGGCCAGATAATGTCTAGATCCTGTAACTATTTAAGATATCAGAATAGTCTGTAAAGGGAGGACAGTGTAATTTTGCTCTAGGGACTGAGAAAATGGTGTCCTTCTTATTTTTCTTAGAGGTATACATAGTCTGAATTGGAGTTTCAAAAACAAAACACGGTGATAAACCCCATTTACTGTTCAGGAAAAAAAAAAGTATTCTTTCAAACTCTAGCATATTTCTATTTTCTTCCTCTTCCTTAAAGAGTGTGTGAAATAAGTGCCGAGGTATGTGTAGGAAAAATTGTAAAATCTGCTGCTGTACATAATGTTTGCTACTTGACTGCATTTTCTGTTCCACTTTAATTTTACTGGTTTTGCTAAATATATTTTATATATTTTCCTTCCTGCTTCTTGTGATGGCAGAGTGCTTACATCTTTGGGGGGAAAAGGAGAAAAAACATGAGAAGGTTCTGGCCAGAAGTTTCCATCAAGTTTGTATGTTAACATGTATCTCAGGGCATTTTTTGAGAGAATACCATGAATCGGGCACTAGGCATAGTAAAATAAATGGGGATATTAGAATGTACCAAGATATGGATGCTAGTAATTCTGTTTCAGGGTCTCAATTGTTGGGGTTTTTTTGGTTGTGGTTTTTTTTGTTTGGTTGGTTGGTTGGTTTTGTTTTGTTTTTTTAATTCTAAAATCCATTTAACGTGTCAAAATCATTGGATGGTATTAAGTGACTCATGGCCACTTAAATAGAATATTTTTCACTCTGAAGCCCATACCCCCCTCCTTGTAGTCCCTGAATTACTTCCAAGGAATCCACAAAGCCTGGCAAAATAGGAAGAGATTACTGTGATCATGTGTCACTGTAATATTTCTAAGATCTGCATCTCCAAAAGGGAAAGAGTTGGGAGTCCATGAACTGTTTGAGGACAAAAACTTACTGCTGTACTTGAATTCAGAGAGCAACTGCAAACTTTCAGAAGGCTGACTGATAATCTGTCTTGCTGCGTGACCCAATGTCTCAGGAAACTGAGGCAGCCGGCCTGCAAACCTGCCCTCTGAGCCTCTAACCTATGTTTCATTCTGCACCTGTAGAACAGCTCGATATTGAAGGTGCAGGAAGCCTCTCACGTGGAGATGTTGCAGGTTGTTCTGCAAGCAGAGTATTTCCACTTCTATTATTTTTCATCCTCAAAGGTAGGATTATGTTGATGTCAACTAGAAGTAGTGTTTGTATGGCTGTAAAGCGTGTGCTTGTCTGCCTTCCAAATGAAACATGCAGTTGGTTTGCCAGTCCAAAAATGTTGAGCTTTTGGGAGGAAGAAGCTACTAAGAAATTTCTTAGAATTAATGGCAACAGTGGTCTGCTGTCAGGTTCAGGTCTCAGAGATGCTGCTGTTACTACTGTATGACGTTGGTCTGTCAGCGAAAGGACAGGGCAGATAGCTTAACTAGAAACACCTTTCTGCAAAAAAAGATTAGGAAACAATAAAACCTAATTATTAATAAGAAATTTCTTGCAGGGTGCACTTCACAGGTGTCCCTATATTTGTGGTTTGTTTGCCTGCAAATTCTACAGAAGCTACATTGCAAGATGTAACGTTTCCCTTCCTACAGGGTCACTCCAGCTCCTCCTGAGCTTTCCTTCTGGAACCGTCATGCAACGCGGACTCTGCAAGGTCTTGAGCTGTCTTTGCTGCCAAGCAGTATCTGATATCATAACCTCAATCACGTCACCCTGCCTGCCCCGCAAGCCCCTGCCCAGCCACATGCCCTTGCGTGATCTCTGTAACCTCCCAGTGAGGAGGAATCACTCATCACAGCAGGGAAATTGGTCTGGGAAATCTGGACTGAGAGTATGTGTCTGCCCAGTCTCCTCGATCCTTTCCTTAGCTGCCCTGTGCAGAACATTTGGCACATAAAATACTTTACATGCGTATATGAAATAGGAAAAAATTGCTTAAGTGCTACTTCGTAGAATCTAAGCCAGGTTTCTTAACTGTACTCAGATAACTGTCACTTCACTGCAATACAGGGAAAAGGGTTTGGTGTTTTTTTGTTTGTTTCTTTCAAGTTACAGCAGTGGTGGTACTGTGAATGGATATGTGTGCCCTCCATGAGGGACAGTCTTCTGTGCTGGGATAAAGACCATTTTTGGCAAAATCTGTCAAAGACAAAGGGGTAATGCAGTGCATGGCAGATCCAGACTTCTTGGAAGTGTTTTACAACCAAATGGAAATGCCCACAGTTCTCTGCTGTCATGCAAAGCCTTGTTTCTAAATGGGAGAGAGGTAAAAAGTAGAGGGATCTGAAAGAAAAACAAGCCTATACTCCCTGTCCTGCGCTGGCAAGAAAATTTGATTCTCTGCTGCCTACATAAGCTGTGCTGCAAAAATATTTTATCAGAATTTAGGGTTTCTGTCTTCCAAGGAAATAGTTCTGCTCTGCTTATGGGCACAAGCCCAGGACGTTCCAATCAGCCACAGCAAAGTGTTGCAGCAGATGAAGATTCAAGAGGTTGTAGGTAAAGTAGCAGTTTCTTATTCAGCTCATTGCTGTGCTAGAAGATGTATGGAGAAAGTGAGGAGAGTCTGCTGCTGGGTTAATTAAAAGTAATCTGATGAGCAATCTTGTATGAAGAGGCTTTTTACAAATTACCAGACTTTCTAAAGAAAGATTGATAAAAACGTGTGAGGAAAGTTCTGAAGCTTTCATTTTGGGGCAGTGTTAAGATGACAAGAAGTGCCATACAAGTGGGTTGTGCCCATGTGTGAGCAAGAGGGAGGTGAGTTTTAATGCCCAAAGGGGAAGATGCAGTGAATTAGTAAATTTTAAAGTAACCTTCCTGTTTCAGTTGTCTTTTGAAACTGAGATGCAGCTCTGCTTCTGTCGATGTGTGTGAAAATGAGCTTGTTTCAACTTGATAATGCATAATTCAACTGGGAAGGCTGGTCAGGAGAGGTAGACCAAGAAAAACAGTCTGAGGGGCTAGGCTGGCATTGAAGTTAAATGCTTGAGACTTTTGAACATGTGGCACCTGAGAAACGGCTGTGATTTCAAGATCTATCGTGACTGGCTGCCAGTGGATGTCTAACGTCAGGTACGTCCTTATCTAGGATTTCTCTATCTGTGTGTGTGTGGTATTAACTCCTACAACCCAGGCTCCTGTCCCCCGGGCCTGACCCCGCAGGAGGAGGGAATCACAGAATCATTGAATGGTTGGAGTTGAAAGGGACCTTAAAGAGGAGGGAGGGAAGGAGTGGAGGCTCGAACCTGGCGAGAAGCGGCGGCGGATCGCTTTAAAGCCGCGCCAACCAGCGCAGAGGTGAAAGGCCCGGCGAAACGAAGCGGCACCATGGCCGCCACCTGGGTCTCCGGCCCCGAGTCAGGCGCGGCGCCGGCGCGTGAGAGGCCGGGAGGGGGCGGCAGGGGCGAGCGCTGGCGGTTACCTCAGGCTGCCATGGCCGCCCCACAGCGCCGCCTCAGCCCCGCCCCGCCCGTCACCTTGGCGGCCTCTCCAGCCAATGGAGAGGCAGTTCTGGGGTCACCGCCCCACCCTCGGGGCCGCTGTAGCCAATGGGCTCGGGGGGGAGGGGGGAAGGTCCGCGTGCGCGGAGGGATCTGGCGGCCGGTGAGTGGAGCGAGGAGGCGGGATGGTTTGGACGATCGGTGTGCTCGTCCGCCCGTGGGTGGGTGGGCGGCGGGGCTGGGGACTGCGGTGCTCCCGGGCTCCTGCAACGGGGGAGCCGCACCTGGGGCGTGCGAGAGGCTTTTGCGGGCCGGGGGTGGCTCTTCCCAGCGGGGCGGCCTTCAGTGCCCCGGGGAGACGCGGGGGAGTTGGCGGCGGGCTCGGCTCTGGGGGAGCGGGGCTTCAGGGCTGAGTAGGAGGTGTGGGGCTTACGTGCCCTCATCGCTGGGCCTTTAAAGCAGTTCAGTACAAGAGGGATCAGGGGAAAATGATCTTTTTTACTCAGAAACTGTCAGTGTCTCATTAACGTGTAGGAGAGGAGCGGTGGCTCAGAGTCTAGCCTGCTCGCTCTTTGCTTAATAAAAAGGATGGGAATTGGGCTGGAACCCATCACACTTGCTTTCTGCAAGTAGCCACCCGACCTCCAGACCTTCCTTTCTGAACCCAACGCTGTTTCTACATATTTAGCGGTCCTCTCGGAGGTGTTCTCATGTGGACTTTTCTGTTTTACTCTGAAGCGCTATGAAATTTTGGCACCAACAGAGATCCAGTAGCTCAGCAAGACACCGTGTCAAGAACCAGCACCTTTTGGGTTTTGTTTTTTTACCACGAATGCAGCCCACACTTGTCTTCCAGTGCTTGCCTTGGGAAACAGGAGCTGATCTCTGACCATGCTGTTGGTGCCTCTCGTGATGACAGGCTCTGTCATAGCCCTTCTCATACTCATTCTCCTGCAAAAGCTATTCTGATTTTTAGATGTCTCACTTCCCTTTGTGAACATTTTCTAGCTTTGTTATTTTCTCTACTTTTTGTTGAGTTGAAGGGACCAGAACTACTGTTCAATTTTGTTCTGCGTGTGCTGGTGTCTTGATGCTCTTGGCAGATCCTTTTAAATTTCTTTGTAAATTCTACTTAATCATGTTACCAAGCACCATTCCCACTCAGGCAGGAGACTTTGGGATTATGATATGTGATTTTTCAAAAGCACAGTGTCAGTATTTGGTGGAAGCCAGAAAAACACATCAAATGTTAGAATTTTTTAGGAAAAGAAACTAACAGGAACCATCATAAAATGGCAGCATAAATGTGAGATCACCCGTATCTTAGACATTGTGCAGAGTTCTGGTCTCCTCATCTCAAAAAAAAAGGTATAAGCATTTAACAAGGATGATCAAATGCATGGAAAGACTTCTGTCTGTGAAGACCCTTCAGGCCAGAAAAGAGCCACCCTGTGGAGCGAGGGGAGGGGGGTGATTTAAACTTTTTCAGGTGTCTGGGAGATGACGTGTGGAGTGTATAAGGGCTTCAACCATTTGCTTTCTCTTCTGATACAAGATTTGCATCACATGAAGTTATTAGCCACGTTCATAGCAAGATGAGGTAGTTATTCGTAAAATAAAACTTGTTACTAGCCAACATTACAGATTAAAAAACTTACGTGAATTTAAGGGATACTGGACAAGTGTCTCTAAGAGAACTGCATTCACAGAATAAATAATTTCAGATGCAGAAAGAACTCCCTTAGTGGAAAATGGTTAAATTCTGTGACAGTATAGGCGGGAGCTACCACCTTATCCTGCTCCTTTTAAGACAGAATCACAGAATGATATGAGGTTGAAAGGAACCTCTGGAGATCTAGTCCAGCCCCACCGCCAGAGCAGGTTGCACAGGAATGTGGCCAGGTGGGTTCTGAATGTCTCCAGAGATGGAGACTCCACCATCTCTCTGGGCAGCCTGCTCCAGTGCTCTGCCACCCTTAAAGTAAAGAAGTTCCTCCTCATGTTTAGACGGAAATTCCTATGTTCAAATTTGTGCCCATTTCCTCTTGTCCTGTCACTGGGCACCACTGAAAAAAGACTGGCCCCTTCTTTTTGACATCAGCACTTCAAGTATTTATAGGCATTGATCAGATCCCCCCTCAGCCTTCTCCAGACTAAAAAGACCCAAGTCCACCAACCTTTCCTCATAAGAGAGATGCTCTAGGCCCCTAATCACCTTTGTAGCCCTTTGCTGTACCCTCTCCCAGCAATTCCTTGTCCTTCTTGAACCAGGGAGCCCAGAACTGGACACAGTACTCCAGATGGAGCCTTGCCAAGGCAAAGTAGAAGGGGAGGATGACCTCCCTCAACCTGCTGGTCACACTCTTCCTGATGCGCCCCAGGATGCCATTGGCCTTGGCCACCAGGACACATTGCTGGCTTGTGGTCATCTTGTTGTCCACCAGGACTCCCAGGTCTTTTTCCTCAGAGCTGCTCCCCAACAGGTCAGCCCGCAGCCTGTACTGGTGCAGGGGGTTCTTCCTCCCCAGTTGCAGCACCCTACCCTTGCCCATGTTGAATTTCATCAGGTTCCTCTTTGCCCAGCTCTCCGGCCTGTCCCGGTCTTGCTGTATCATGGCACAGCCTTCTGCTGTGTCAGCCACGCCTCCCAGCTTTCTGTCATCAGCAAACTTGCTGAGGGTGTGCTCCCTCCCTTCATCCAGGTCATAGATGAAAATATTGAAGAGGACTGGACCCAGTACTGACCCCTGGGGAACCCCACTTATTACAGACCTCCATCTGGACTGTGTGTCACCAATCATGACCCTCTGAGGTCTGTCTTTCAGCCAGTTTTCAATCCACTTCACTGTCCATTCATCCAACTCACACTTCCTAAGTTTATCTATGAGGATCCTGTGGGAGACTGTGTCAAAGGCTTTACTGAAGTCAAGGTAGACAACACCCACCGCCCTTCCCCCGTGTATCCATCCAGTCATGCCATCACAGAAGGCTATCAGGTTAGTCAGACGTGATTTCCCCTTGGTGACTCTGTATTTATTATTTCTGATAGCTTTCTTTTCCTCCATATGCTTTGAGATGAGGCCCAGAACAAGCTGTTCCATCATCTTTCCAAGGATGGATGTCAGGCTGACTGGCCTGTAGTTTCCTGGGTCCTCCTTTGAAGACTGGAGTGACACTGGCTTTCCTCCAGTCCTTGGGCACCTCCCTGGTTCTCCAGGACTTTTCAAAGATGATGAAGAGTGGCCCAGCAATGACTTTTGCCAGCTCTCTCAGCACTTGTGGGTGTATCCCATCAGGACCTATGGACTTGTGGGTATCCAGTTTACTTAACTGTTCTCTAACTTGATCTTCCTCAACCAAGGGGAAGTCCTCCTTCGTCCAGACTTTCTCTGTTACCTCCAAAGTCTGCAGATCATGAGGGCTGGCCTGAGCAGTAAAGACTGAAGCAAAGAAGACATTCAGCAACTCTGCCTTCCATCCTCTGTCACCATGGCACCTGTCTCATTCAACAGCAGACCCACATTTCCTCTAGATTTCCTTTTGCCTTCAATATACTCGAAAAAACCCTTCTTGTTGACTTTTATATCCCTTGCCAGGTTTAATTCCAAGGAGGCCTTGGCTTTCCTCATTTCATCCCTGCATACTCTAACTGCATTCTTGTAATCTTCCCAAGCGGTCAGTCCCTTCTTCCACACACTGTAAACTTCTTGAGCTTTTTCAGAAGCTTCCTGCTCAGCCATGCACGTCTTTTGCTTCCCTTGCCTGATTTCTTCCTCTTATGGATGCACCGATCCTGAGCTTGGAGAAAGCGATATTTGAATATTGTCCAGCTCTCTTGAGCCCCCCTGCCTTCCAGAGCCCTACCCCATGGCGTTTCTCCGAGAAGTTTCTTGAAGCGGTCAAAGTTAGCCCTCCAGAAATCCAGGGTTTCAGTCCCACTTGCTGTTTTGTGCATACTAACCAGAATCCTGATCTGTCTTCTTTTAATCACTGCAGCCAAGGCAACTCTTATATCCTCTACCAGTCCCTCTTTGTCAGAACTAGGTTCTCCACCACCTGAGTCAAGAAATTATCATCAATACACAGGAGGAGCCTCCTGGACTGTATGTGTCTGGCTGTGTAGCCATTCCAGGAGATACCAGGGTGACTGAATTCCCCTCTTGAGAACCAAGGGCTGTGATTGTGAAGGTACTTTCAGCTGTCTGTAAAAGGCCTCATCAGCTTCCCCATCTTCACCAGGTGGTCTGTAATGAACACCCACAACAGTGTCCCACCCCTTAATCCTCACCCAGAAGTTCTCAACTCTCTCTTCATCTGCCCTCAGGGGGAGCTTTAGGGACATCTCCTCACTCACATATCCATTTCTTAACATAGAGGGCAGCCCCTCCTTCCTCGCCTGTTCCCTCTGAACAGCTGGAAGCTGTCACTGGCCACACTCCAGTCAGACTCAGACTGACTTGTCCCTCTGAAAAAGAAGGGCTCGTCCGGGATTTGAACCCGGGACCTCTCGCACCCTAAGCGAGAATCATACCCCTAGACCAACGAGCCAGTGAATATGCATGCTTTGGGCTGCCTTCAAGAAAGAAAAATGCCTAGTACAGCCCTCGGTCTGAATTCCTGCAGTTCTCCTCTTGAATTATTTGGGTGTTAACAAAAAGTTCTCCTGACTTAATCCTGGAATGGAGCTGTTCTCTGATCTGTGGCAGGTCAGCTCCTTCTGGTCCACAGATCTTGCCTCATCCCTTCAGTTCTGTGTGCACGTTTGTCAGTGCTGCTTTTCTGACATCCCTTTTTTTCCTGCTTTACTTTAGATGAATTTTGACTTCACCATGAGTCTTATTTTGCCAAAGTTTGTATGCAGTGTTCTTGAGCTGTTCTTGGACATCTGATTTCTTTATTGTTTTGCATTTTAATTGGGTGCAAACGCAACACTTAAGCTAAGGATTACTAGTAAAGAAGACCTGCCACATTGCTAGTTTTAAACCTTGTGTTCCTATTAGTGCAAGGGTTTAATGCAGGTAGTATGGCTGTATCAGCGCCGTACTGTATCAAGGCATTCCTAAAACATTCCTAAAATACAGCCCTGTTGTCCTGTATGGCTCTGGCAGAGTCTGCATGAGGGCAGAGCACAGGCTGCTCCTGGAGGGACCCAGGGCCTGGGGCGAGCACGGAACCAGCTTGGGATCCAGGGCCATGGACCAGCTGGAACCACAGGGCTGGGGAGTTAATCGAGTTAAAAGGTTCCCCAAGCGCCAGAGGCACTGTGGGCATCTTTGCTTCCTCCCAACCTCCCCCCAAACTTCCAGGGTTGTTTCAGGACTTGAGAGCAGTGAGCTTTCTGGGAAGGATTTGGAGGGGCTCTCAAACAGTAGAACTATCTACTCTCTTGGAGCCAAAGGAAATTACAATTTCACAGAAACTCACTCACTTCAATACTTTTCTGATGTAGTTACTGAGCGTGGAAATCTCTCCATGCTGACGACCTAAGTCAGTATATGTAGACAATATATGTAGGTTCAGAAAAGCATCTTGAATTTTGAAGGTGTTCTTAATAGACGTACATAATATTTCTACCATATGTTCTGAGTCACCCCTCCTTGCAACTTCACAGTTAATTACTGCTTGGTTCCCAAGGCTTTAATTTACAAACTGAAAACTATTAAAAAATCAACTAAAAATAGTTCTAGAAAAAGATGTCTAAGATGTCTGTGGCTGTGTGCTGCCTTATATTCTGAAACAATGGGTAATGCTTCATCAGCAATTTTATCTGAGGGTTTCAGTTCATGGGCATGGATTTAGTCCATGGTTATATTGGCCTCACTGAACATAAAATAAAAAATTCAGCTTTTGACTGAAGGACTGCAATTTTGCATCTGTTTCAGTTCCCTAGTGTCAAAGCATAGATGTGTCCTTGCCTAGGGGATAACAGCACACCAGATTACTACATGCATGATGCACTTAAGAAAGTTGTGAGATGAGTGATTTTTAACTTCTAACATCTGTCCTAATGAAAAAAAGTTCTTGTGTAGGGCCTAAAATGGATTGCAGCGTTGTGTGTTGTTGGAGCAGTGTTCTTAGAAACTGTATTTCCTTTGTGAACTTGCAGTTCTAGTAAATAATTTAAATAGTACATAATTTAATAATATAAATAATTTTAAAGCAGTTATGTTTTATTAAAAAAAACAGGGACAAATCCAGCCATTTTATTTTTACTAGGTAGCTTGACTCCAGAATTCTCCTCTTGTGTGAGACTAACAGCACAGGTGGGTCTTTGGGCTCTGAAGGATTCCCTGTTTGGCCAACGTGGGCTGAGGAGCCAGCAAGTCAGTAAACAGCACTGTGGAAAAGCCAGAAGTTTTACTGTTATCACATGTAGGCGCGCACCATGTCAGTGGAGTGGCAGAGTAATTATTCTGGTGAAAGCTGATGAGTTACCACACAGTGGCAGGTTAATGGTACCATTTTTCCAGCAAGGAGAGAGAAGCTGAGTTTTAGGAAATGTCTTGAAAGCCCTGCAAGCGCTTGGAGCAGGGAAGGAAGAGTGGAAGGGGAGGACACCACGAATTCTGGAATTCTCCCTGTAATGCAGAGAATAGGGAGAAATAAAACCATGGGCAGCTGTACTTCAAGCTACACTCAGCTTTTGAGGTCGCATGCAGCAAACGGTTCTGTCGGTGACTTCTGCCCAAAGGCTGGGAACGCCTTGTTCCCAGTTCTGGTAAAGTGGTTGCATGCAGGCTAGTTCTTAAATGAGACGCAGAGAAAATGGGTTTCTTGAGAGAAGAATCTTTTTCGTTTTCTCCGCTTCTTTTCTCATTCTGGGTTTGTTTTCGGCACCTTGGTTCCGCGAGGTGGCACTGTCTGTCCTGGGAGGGACCCCCAGGCCTCAGCTCTCCCTCCGGGCAGCTGCTGCTCAGCTGCCTGGGGTGAGCAGGGCCAAGCTCCCCAGTCAGGAGTTTTCTGAAAACATCTGTACTTTTCTGTTAGTATATCCTGTGTCTTTTGGATATGAGTTACGTTTCATGTTTTCACACACAAAATGCTCAATTTTTCGGTGAAGTAGTGTTATCTTAGAAAAACTTCTGAGTTTCTTGCCTGCTTTTTTTGTTTGTAGGTTTCTGGCACACAGAGGAATCTTTTTCTGGTGTGGAAGTAAAAGCCAGGTGATGCTGATCCTAGAATACTAAGTAACTTAATTTTGAGTCAAAATTGTATAACTTTTGAACATGGGAAGGATTGACCAGTAGCTGTCTTTATTTCTGAGAAGGAAGGGAATAATTTCTATGGGATTTTCCTGATACATAAGGAGTTTTTTTTTCCTGCAAGCTGATACAAAAAAAGTTATATGGCTTCAGAAAATCAAGAACTGTAATGACAACTTCCCTGTAAGAATACAAACCAAATCTACGTTGTATAGAAAGGGAACAGTGATGCTGCTGTTCCTGAATTCTCTCTGGAGACGTGTTATTTCCAATCTGCCACTTACTGGGTTTGGAGCTCGTAAGTAGAGGGAATATGTTTTCTCTCGTTAGGAGGTTTTCCTAGTTAGCTGCTGGACTAAGTCTGCAGTGCTGAGGGAGGTTGTTTAGCCTCAGAACAGTATGCCGTTATTAAAAACGTTCACCACTGAAAAAGGGTTAACTTAATTAATATTTTTTTTCTCTGTTTGACGTCTAGAAAAATGGATGATGATGATGATGACATTCCCCAGCTTTCATCCCATACGTTGGCTGCCCTCCAGGAGTTCTATTTGGAACAGCAGCAGAGAGAGGGCATGAAGACCTCCCAAGGGTTTAATCAATATTCCATTGGCTCAATAGAAGAAGACTGGGTAAGAAACTAAACTTCAAGTGAACGAAGCACAGTTAGAGGAGCAGCCTTTACTGGCTTTCTTTTATGGATGGATAATGAAATTAAATTACAAAGAGGAACGCTCAAGATGTTCTTAGAGTGGCAAAATCAGACTATTCATAGACAGTAACACTGTAGAGATTATTTGGTTTAATATTAAATCTGGGTTTAGTTGTCTGCATGTGCATGGGAGGCACAAAGTTAAATTACCTGAAGAGAAGCATCTGTCCCTCCCAGAAATTTTAACTCCAGCCTGGCCTGTCAAGGTAGTGAAGATTCTTCTCTGAGTTTGAGAAAAACAGTGTAACAAGATTAAGTGATTTTTCATTTCACATCACCTTTATTTCTGGGGTTTATTTCTTTGGTTTTGTGGATGGCTGCCTTGCTTTTTTACCTTCTGACTGAGGTATTCAAGAGAGGAGTTGACATGGTGCTTGGGGATATGGATTAGTGTTGGATGTTTTTTGTGTGGTGTGTTGGGTTTGCTAGTGTTGTGTTGTGTGGTGGTTTGTGGGGCTTTTTTGTTGTTGTTTTTTGGTGTTTTTTGGGGGGTTTTTTGTGTGTGTTTTTGGTTTTGTTTTTTTTTTTGTTGTTTGGGTGTTTTTTGTTTTTTTTTTAATTCCCCCCCCCATTGGTTGGACTAGATGATCTCAAAAGGTCCCTTCCAACCTAGGTGATTCTGTGATTCTGTGATTTTTTTATTTGTCTGTGGTTTGTTTAGGTGGTTTTTTTTTACTCTTCCTGGTCTCTTCTGATTTAGTACTTTGAGCGTTTATTTCCTTCTCTACTGTTCACTTTTCAAGTTCTTTTTTCCTCTTCTGCCAGAGTAACTCAGGAGCACAAATATGTTGTGCACCTGCACTTTGGGTGTGAACTGACCTTGTTGGTGATTTTTGCAATTCTTGGTTTCCCTGATCCTGCAGTAAATGCTTTGGGAACACACAGTGAAGCTGCCGGCTGCTTCTCACTGGATACAGAAGTAATAAGGATATCGGGAAAACAGTCACCTTTGCAGCTTTGCTGTTTTTGAGCTGAGAAGTTGCTACGGATTTTGGTTTTCTTCAAATATGACTCACCACACCAAACTGTACATAGCACAGTCAGAAGATTTGATGATGTTTGTAATTGTGTGTTGTCTTTCTCAGCAACTGAGCCAGTTTTGGTACAGCGATGAAACCGCATCGTGCCTGGCTAACGAAGCGGTGGTGGCAGCTGGAAAAGGTGGCAGGTAGGTTTTAATAATTATATTGTAGATTTAACATGTATTTTCTGTAAATATTTCATTTCTGCTTTGTAGACCAAGCATGCAGTTTAATTCATTGCTCATGGTGCTTCATCTTCGTTCAACTGAGATATTGAAATGCTTTACTTTTAATTAATTAATAATTCGTACTGACCATTTAGCATTTCATTGAATGTTGGAGGCTCTGCCTTGTAGAAGTTTACTATGAATCTTTTTATTTTTTGAGAAATACAAAGTGCTCCAGAGCCTATTAATGACTTGTAATTTTTTTTTCGTACAATGTTTCTGTAGAACAGGTGGAAAAACTTGTTTTTTTCCTATTTCTGTAAGGAGCTGGTTTTAACTTAAGTTTTCGAGTATATTTCCTTGCTGTTCTGAAACAAGACTTTCTCTGTAGTTAAGCATAAGGTCTTTGTGCAGCATGGAAGCTGAACAGGCAATGGCTTTAATACTTAAAACTCTGCCATTGAAGAAATTATTGGTTAAAATGGAGGAAGAATAGCTTAAATTTTTGGGACTAATGTTTAAATACTCTCCTAAAGAAGCCCTGAGGACTGCTGTAGGGTTTTGTTGTTGTTGCTTTCCTTTTGAATTAATATTCTAAGTTATTGTCTCTTCTTCAGGATTGCATGTGTCAGTGCACCAAGTGTGTACCAGAAACTGAAAGAACAGGATGGTAAAGATTTTTCCGTGTGTATCCTGGAGTACGACAGAAGGTTTTCTGTGTACGGAGAAGAATTTATCTTCTATGATTACAACCACCCCTTGAGCTTACCTGACAGTCTCCTGCCACACAGTTTTGACATTGTAATAGCAGATCCACCCTATCTGTCTGAGGAATGTCTTCAAAAAACTGCAGAGACCATCAAATACTTAACGAAAGGAAAGATTCTGCTTTGCACAGGTATAACTAACAAAAATATTAGGTAATACTAATTTATCATTAAATCAAGGAGGAATACGTATCCTAAGCTTTTTATTGGAATACTTCAGTTCAACCTTTATTTTCAACTGAAGATGAGCTTTTTAGTAAAGTCAGTACTTTTTTCATGTAGCATTATTGAGTTTTAATAATTTTTTGAAGAACTGTAAGATCATCCTGCAAAGTCCTAAAAATATTTTTTTCTTGTAAAAGTGTCACTCTCTGTAATTGCAAGGATTGAATTCTGGATGTGACAAACAGAGGTGCAATTTACTGTTAACGTCTTAGTACAAATTTGTGATTTTCTGAGCATGTCAGCAGCTGCAGGATTCCAGCTGCCACACACTACTTAGCATCTAAGGTGAGTTGGGTAGAAGTAATGACAAATAGGCTGGAATGGCCTCTGCTCGGTGAAGGGGGGTGATTTTAGCTGTCTTGAAAAGAAAAACAACACAAAAGTAACCCTTTTTTTTTTCATATTACCTGTCCTTTTCTGGCAAACATAGGAATTGTAATGTGAATGAATGTGTGAGGGAATTCTGCCACTGTGATTCAGTGAGGAGGACTGAATGGATGACAGGCTGAGAGAGCTGGGGCTGTTCAGCTTGGCTTGGGAGAAGACTCCAGGGAGACCTTAGAGCAGCCTTCCAGTATCTGAAGGGAGCTACAAGAGAGCTGGGGAGGGACTATTTGTCAGGAAGTCTAGTGACAGGACGAGGGGTAATGGTTTTAAATTGGAAGAGGGGAGATTTAGATTAGATTAGGAAGAAATTCTTTCCTGTGGGGGGTGGTGAGGCACTGGAACAGGTTGCCCAGAGAAGCTGTGGATGCCCCATCCCTGGAAGTGTTTAAGGCCAGGCTGGATGGGGCTTGGAGCAACCTGCTGTGGTGAGAGGTGTCCCTGCCCATGGCAGGGGGGTTGGAACTTGATGATCTTTAAGGTTCCTTCCAACTCTAACCATTCTGTGATTCTATGAGTTAGGCACTAAACCGCAGCAGCAGGAGTTAAAAACCATTAATAAGAGCAGTGAAACTGGAAAATTTACCAATTGTGCTTGCAAGTCCTTCTCTATGAAGATGCGCTTGCTGGTTTAAGAAGTGACGAGTACCTGCCTTACTCATGGTGCTTCTTAAACTGTAACCTTATCACAAGACATCCGAAGACATCCAGCAAACTTTTGCAAATAAACCGAAGGACAAACTCCCTCTATACGTACAATTTGAGGGAAGTCAAGCAAACAGGCAAAATGATATATGGCCAAAGAAAGCCTCCTTTGTTTAATTGCACGTGGAGCCGTGCGCAAGGATGGTTCTCAGAATTTTTTTCCCTAAAATGGATAGGTGGCCCTTCAGTTTACAAAGTTTGAGAAATGCTGCTCAAGGAAGTGATTTCTCATTGTGTGGCTGTAAATACCACCTTGCGGTTTATGTAAGTGGCAGAGTCTGTGTAATCTGTTTGCATTGCCCATGGCTCCCCACCACGGAATTCCTTTGGCATGGAACAAGGAGATTGAGTTCAAGTTTCTGTTTTCTATGAAAGGGGCACTGATCTTACCCTCTACCTATTTTTATCAAACTTCATTTTCTTGGGGTGTCTTCCATTCTTTCAGATTTATTTTAAATTTCCCAATAGATGCAGTTGTTAGAGGGCTGACTGTAGCTGCTTTAGGTGTTGCTTCCTTAGAAAAAGGCAGGCTCTCTATATCTGCATTTGGGAGAAGCTATTGAAAAAGCCCAAACATTCTGTTACTGTTTTTCTCACTGAATCTGAATTATTTTTGCTGCAGGTGCAATCATGGAGGAGCAGGCAGCAAAGCACCTTGGTGTGAAGATATGCAAGTTTATTCCAAAACACTCACGGAATTTAGCCAATGAATTTCGATGTTACGTGAACTATGCTTCTGGGCTGGACTGATTCTCATAAGAAAATCCACCAACTTTTTCAGCCCAGCTCTTTCTGTTTTTTATCACTGACTCCACGTTTCTCAATGCTGAAATATTCAGCTCCAAGTGCTGATTTCTGGGGTAACTTGAATCAACGCCGTGTGATAGCCTCTATCTTTTACATGTGTGAGCATTTGCAGTTACTGCTTTGCATCTCACCTACTAGGTAAATGGGGACCAAACAATGCAGGTGCTGGATAATGGGAACTTCTCTGTTAGAGTTTCATTCTAACTGTTATTTTCCACCATTCGAGGACTCCTCCGTGACCTCCCTGAAGTGATTTTACCTGGTTGGCTTATAACAACACATAGGTGCTTGCCTCAGGCATCAGAACTGATGACTTGGTAGCTAGTGGATGGTTGAAAGAGCACGAGTATTGGTCTCCTTTCAATCTTGAGAGATGCTCCCTTAGCAAAAGGACCAAGAGATGTTTGTTCTGAAAGTGTCATGTTTTCAGATTCATTACCCAGCGGGGTGATGTTTTGATAAAGGATAACTAGAACAGAAAATAAGGGAGGTCTCTGCAGTTGCTTGTAATAATAATCAGAAATACCTACCCATTGCCAAGTAAGATAAGACTTGCCATCCACTCTAGTTGCCAGACTGGCTTTTTAAAAACTTGCGGTTATTAGTTCACTTTTTCTCTAAAGCTTTGTCACAAACCCAGACTTTCTTTTTGTAAAAGCTAAGGTCTATTTTGTCATCGCTTACCACCATACAAACTTGTGTACCTATATATGCTGTACCAGAGAAAAAGTAACAGAAGTTGTTAAATGTCTCTTTGCAGGAGTCCAGTGCATTTATTTTGCTCTGCTTATGTGTCAGCATGACACAAAATCATGAGCTTTTAAAAAAACCACACAACTGGGCTCTTGTATTCACTAGTTAAGCGGATCTCCAGAAGTGGTATAAACCTGGTGCCTCCTTGAAAAAAAGCACAATAAGGATTTCCCCACTAGAGAGACCTTTACTTTCAATAACAATCCTATACATTAGAGAGGCCAAATCACCTGAAATACCAAGTAATTAATTACTGAATAAGAATGCAACACATGGGCCAGTCCTTGCATCACGCTGCAGACTCTGTTCGTGGGTTCTCACTTTGAGTTACTGCTGCTGATGAGATACTTCTGTAGTGAGGTGACCTATGTGTGTTAGTCCTTTAAATCTCGAATCATAAGGGATCTGATTAAATATAGTGCCTGCTTTTTAAGAGATTTCACTATCAAGTTTAAGATGATTTACAGATGAGTTTCATCTTCGCCTCCTGTTCCACAGACAGCAGCAGCGCAGCAGAACAGAAGCATCTTAGAAATCATTGAATATTCCAAGGCCACTGAAGTACATTATAATGTATTGATAAGCTCCCACTGCTTCTAATAGACAAAGGTCACGTCTTATAATAAAGGTTTGGGCTAGAATTCAATCAATTTCAGTCAAAATAGATGATACATTAGAGAAACTTTCATTTGGGATAGTAGACACTTTTGGTAGCTGGGAATTTTTAAAGTCACTTTTGACTAATCTTTGACTACACTACTGATGTATTTTTGTGTGAAGGCTTGTTCATAAATTCCAAGGCACTCATCAATTCTATCAGCTATAAATATACTAGGCAAAACATGAACACTTGTCTCCATGTGCCATGGCTACATTGTATAAAAGGCTAACAGAAATAAGTCCATCTACAAAATGAAGCACCTAACATGAAGTATTAAGAAATTTATATTTTGTGTAGGGGATAAACCTGATCAAGGTTGTGAGACAAGACTTTTAATAAGGTTTCTGTGTGTTTCTGCTCTTTGGGTGCAGATTTTCCCATCTGGTGGCATAAACAAGTGAGCAGGAATAAAGTAGATGGAATATAATCCTCTCTCAGTGCTCGGAGAATGATCCTTCCTGAGCTGGACACAACAGTGGTTCATAAGTACCTGTCCAAGCCACTGTTGCTCTCTTCCCTGCTTTCCAAGAGATCTTTTCACATCCCAAGGCTTTCCCCCCCTCACATTTTCTACCGATCTGCTGCTTCCTTCCCTTCCCCACACCCATATAATGTTCCCAGGTTTTACAGTACCAGTTTTCCTCCTCTTTCACAGGCCTTGGTTTCCATCAGGCTGATAACAGGAAGCTCGCAGGGAGGATGGAGCCCAGGCTCTCCGGAGGCTCTCTGAGCCCACAGCCAATACAGTTTTGCCTTTCAAACCAGAAGCCATCCTTGCTGCCGACCTCAATAAAACCAGAATTCCCTCTGAAACTGACTGCCCACAGGTGACAAACAGCTGGGTTCAGCTGTTCTCCAGGTGGCTACACCATGACTTTTATATGGCTGGTTTCAAACTAAAGCAAAGCAGAATGTTAAGTGCAGCGGCACTGGCACTAATCTGTACTTCACAATTGTAAACTGTTTTATGTTTATTACCTCCATGTCTTTCACATCAAGCAGATGGAGACAATGAAGTAAATCCTGAAATTATTTTTAACTATGTAGAGACTTCAAGCCGGACAGGTACGATTACCAGAGGTGATAATATTTTTCTCCCACCACCCACCTGAATCAGAACGCACTATTCATATGCAAGCTTCACCTGTATTGCTGCTTTGCTATTGATTCCTTCAGTTGTCTGCTTAGGTTTGCTAAATGTATTTCGTTGGACTCTCTATCTCAGAATTAAAATACAACTTTGCTAACCTCATCAGACACCTTTCTTAAAAAAAAATAAATGTACAACATTCAGTTGTACCAAGAAACTCAGTTCACCAAGCAAATAACTGCCACTTCTCACATGTAGGTCCGGTGGCTTTGAAAAGAGGCCCTGTGAAGATGAACGATTATGAAAATGAGGGTACACAAAAATCTGTGTAGATGCCCTCAACAGAGCAGCCCCTTGTCCACCGGCTTCCCTCCGAAAAGCCTGGTGAGTGCAGGCGGCTGCCTGAGCAGAGCCTGACTGGTGGCGTTCACAGCCTTCATCAGTGATAGGAGGTAAACTATTTTTGTCATACTTGTTTCCAAGAAAGTAGCTGTGTTTCTGAGAAGGCTTCAACTCACAAAATGTTTTAGTGAATTTGGACTTTGTGCCATTGCAGTAACTTTAAACATCATGTGACAGCAAAATCCATCCTTTTTTTCTGTAATAGGACTATTGACAAAATCTTCAGTGTGAAGTAGACTGGCTTGCTTTATTGTGGATGTTTCATGAGTAGGTTTGGAACACTTGTGGTGCAGTGTTAGCACCGTGCTGCTTTTCCAGTGGCATTTATGACTGCAGAGGCGTATCCGCTACGGCCTCTTGGCTGCAGCACCAGGCGCTGAGCAGCAGCAGGACATCTCAGTGTCCTGCTGTTGGTGTGAATGTGACACTTGGCAGAGGAAACCTGGGGTCTTGTGCACAGGCCGGTAGCTTTAGGTGGGGGAGAATATACTGCAGCTGCCTGCACCTCAGCCCAGGTGACAAATAAGTATTTCTAGAAAGGCTAAGATTGATGTTGCACAGTTATCCAGTCCCTGTACCACACAACTGTCTTCACACCTCCACCTGTGTCCCTCTACCAGAGCAAGGTGGAAGTACCTGATGGTTGGTTTTGCCACCCTCCCTTGGCCACCTGCAGGGCACAGCCCCAAACAGTTAGGGGTTCGGGTTTTAGAGGCCCCTGTCAGCCAGTGTCAGAGCTGCTGCCTCCTTAGATGAGGGTAGAGTGAAAACAATGTGAGCTCTGCCTCGTGTGTCCTAGTCCAGGTAGTTATGGCTGTTCCCTAATCCCAGCGAGATTAATGAGTGTTTATGCTTTCTGAGCCCATCATAGGGTTTTTCCCTTTTCCCCTTGCTGCCTTCACGTTCAGGTTTCCCCACGATTCATGTTTACTTGCAGCTGTCAACCTCTGCCTATTCAGACAAACACCTTCACGCAGTGACTGGCTGGTAAACCAAAAATAGTATCTCGGGCTTTTTCTCAGCCTTCCTGAATGATATGAATTTTCCAACCTATCTTAAGTGATACTACAGAGAAGAAAATAATCTCTTTACCAAGGATATTGTTCTGTCTTTTGTGGGTCCTAATGTATTCCAGGGACAACCTCATTGAAGGAAAAGATTTTCCTGGCACAACAAAAATTTTCTCAAATCAGCCACAGCTGCCAGATACTTTCAGCTTGGAATTGTTTGCATTTATTGGGCCTGGAGTTGGTTCAATGAGGCATTTCATGTCTGCCTTGTGTCAACAGTTTGTGAGCCTTGAAGCAACTCCAGTGAACCCTCCCTCCCCTCATGCAAATGAAAGGCAAGGCTGCAGCAGCTGTAACCAGAGGGCTAGAAGCTGGAAAATGTCACACTACAGTTGAAGTGAAACTGATATCAATCCACCACGTGATGATCTCTTAAAGAAAAAAAAAATCCAAACAAACACAAACTACATTTAATACTCAACCTTTTCTACATGACTAATTTGGAGAGGGTTTATATAAGGAAGGATATTTTGAAGGTTAACAAATGTCTGTGTAGCTAAGAGTTCTTGATGCTAACTACTACAAACAGTTGTTCACTAACAAATTATTACCAAACAGTTGTCCATGCTGAAACACAAACATAACTTTTAAGAGACACCTAACTGGAAAGCTGGATCAGGAAGCACATTGGCACAGCTAAAAGGTCTGTCACAGAAGAGGGTGAGGATTAAAAAAGGAAAATGGGCTTCTGAGTAAGATAACATGAGGTTGCCCATAACCACAGGAAGGTTTCTGCACTTGTTGCAGTGTGATGAGGAGGAGGTTGCCAACATACATCATCTATCGAGCCACTGAGGTTTTGCAGTTCTCTAACACTTTCCTTTCAGTCATCCAATTCCTGAAGCTATATGTAAGCTAAAGCATCTGTTTTTCTGGATTGGCAAAACCCATTGTGTTCCATTTACCTGATCTTAGCCTGTGACTCCCAGGAATTCCCAGAATATGCTCTAGTTACTTGAAAACCTTAAACTGACTCCGTGATTTATGCCTGCACGTCAAGATTGTTGCAACAAAAAGTGAGATTTTCTTTTCTTCAGATCATGCAAAAAACCATATATAATCTAGGAACTAATTTGTTGCAGACAAATTTGTATAACAAAAGTGCGTGGGCAGACAGATGGGCTTTGCTGCAGGGCAGTGTTTAGCCAGAGCTTTAGCTGGTGGCCCTTCTGGGTATTTACTAAATGTTAAGGGCTGTGTAGTTTGGGGGGTTTTGTTGTTGTTGTTGTTGTTGTTAGGGGTTTTTACTGCCTTTGACTGTGAAGACAGCTTTCTGTGCTGTGGAGCCTGAGGGTACAAGTTCACCCCTGTCTGAAGTGGGTGTGTGGAGAAAAATCCCCACAGCTTAACAGTGAAACACTAAGATCTTGGACTGCTGAAGCATCATCCAATGCAGTGCTTCCCCAGTTTGGTGGGTCTCCTTCCTTTTGAGCCCCTCTGCCTTTGATTACCATTTCCCTCTTCCCAGAGGGTGAGAAGTTCTTCCACATTAGGACGAAGGAAAAGTAGCTGTAATTGCTGCAAGGATTTACATTCTCCAGGGAACAGGTAACTACCTTTAATTGCTGGCAGCAGCTGGGCAATTAGCTGTTCTCTGAGTAGTATCAACCC
Source organism: Thinocorus orbignyianus (assembly GCA_013400375.1). Classification (NCBI taxonomy): domain Eukaryota; kingdom Metazoa; phylum Chordata; class Aves; order Ciconiiformes; family Thinocoridae; genus Thinocorus; species Thinocorus orbignyianus. The sequence continues at coordinate 1,071,951 of VXBW01002690.1, read as the reverse complement.
TTTATGACCTTCTTTGAACCTTCCTTTGAGAATCCCCTTGAGATAGAAGCATCACAATTTGAGGAAACACAGATCTGAAAACAAGTAGAATTGTGGAAAAGCACCTGCGGAAGAAACACGGTTATAAACATCAATTTGACATTGTGATGGGAATCTTTTATTGGTTTCTGAAGTTCTTAAAGTTGTTTTAGGCTTTGTAAGAAGCTATACAGATTGCACTGTAAAAATACTGTTATACTGGACTGAATCATAAAGAGCAGAGTCAATCATTATGCACCAAGACAAGGAGTTGTCGTATGATTTTCATTCTCTCTTTAACTTGTTAATTCTGCTTAGCTCACAGTCTCTACCTTCCTCATCCAATGACACTCCAAAAGCAGCCTGTGTTTGCGTAGTGTAGGGACTTTATCCACTATGGATTAAGTCCAATTTTGAGATTCTTGATGCAGCAAACACATGGCTGCATATGGTGTTTATTCTTTTTTGTAATGATATTGCAGTCATGATCCTTCAACCGTAAAAGCAATTCCCTGCTGTTCATTCAGAGACTCAGCAACTTTGGTGATTTTGGCCCTCTGAGGAGCTATGGTCATGCAAGGTATGCCTGATTATCATTCACCAGACTGAGCCAACCTTCAGCCCCTTGTTCTGGAAATGCAAATTGTTGTGTATCTGGGGTTTCTAGTTAGGGCTTGCCATCAAGTTCCTGTCAGCTGAAAAGCTGGAAGAGTGCTCTTCCACAGGCCAGCATCTTTTGCAGCTGATTGTCTGTTATGTGTACCATAGGGAAAAATAACTAACAATTAGTTATAATAATTAATAGTATAAATCAGTTGGGTTTTAAAACTTTGGATTGGCTGTGACAGCCAGTGAACTCTGTGGCATCTAGAAGTGAACACTCAGCCTGTTCACTCCTCTCCCACCATGGAAAAGATTTTGTCCTTTTAACTCTACAGAATACCGTTTTGTCACAAGGAGGAGTTAAGCGGTTAATGATGACTGAAATCTAATACAGAATTCTTGGGACCCAAACTGTGTTCCTTCTAATTAATATTTTCTGTGCAGTTAGACTTAGGCCACATCAGAAAAGTCCACTGCAGTTTTACAATATTCTAGCACGCCTTCTCTCAGCACTTCTGCCCCTGTAGCAATTTGGCAAGTTTAAAAATAGTAAACTCATAGAATACTGTTTCATGAACGACTCAAACTCAGCAAAGGCTTCCTTGCTGTAGCCAAAGATGTAACAGCCAAGAAACACTGCTCGGAGTTGATATATGATATAAAAGAAGGCTCTCCCAGCATGACGAACTATCCTTTTAACTGCTGATTCTGCACATGTAGGACAGCTATGTGGTTTTTATGTAAGAGTATTTACAGGTAGAGTATAAGAGACTCCTTAAAAATATCAACGACTGGTAGCCTGCTATAGTAATAGACAGCACCTGTTCTATGAGGACAGGCTGAGAGAGCTGGGACTGTTCAGCCTGGAGAAGGCTCTGGGGAGACCTGACAGCAGCCTTCCAGGATCTGAAGGGAGCTACAGGAGAGCTGGGGAGGGACTCTTTGTCAGGAAGTCTAGCGACAGGACGAGAGGGAATGGTTTTAAATTGGAAGAGGGGAGATTTAGATTAGATATTAGGAAGAAGTTCTTTCCTGTGAGGGTGGTGAGGCACTGGAACAGGCTGCCCAGGGAAGCTGTGGATGCCCCATCCCTGGAAGTGTTTAAGGCCAGGCTGGATGGGGCTTGGAGCAACCTGCTCTAGTGGGAGGTGTCCCTGCCCATGGCAGGGGGGTTGGAACTTGATGATCTTTAAGGTCCCTTCCAACTCTAACCATTCTATGATTCTATGTCTTACAATTGCATCACCTTCTAAAATTTACGGTGAATAAGCAAGGATAAAATGTTCTGCTCTAAGAGGGGGAAAAAAAGCTAAATTCGAATTTGCAACAAATACTTACATGAACTAAAGAAGTTCTTAATATGAACTGTCTCTCTAATGATCTGAGCAACTGGACACAAGTTTCAATCTTACAACTGGAATAACTGCAAGAGGATAAATCAGTGTGTTTGCTGCTGTGGTGCAGTTTCCTGAGGTGGTGAAGCAATGATGGGAAGCCAATACTGTTAACGAGACTCTTCATATATTCTTCATTCTGATGATGGCTTGTTCTGGCTCACCAGCAACTTCATCTCTTGCTTATCTATGCTGGAATTTACGCTTTCGGCCTCTTTCTCTTGCTCGGGCACACAGGTGCAGCCCACAGGGATAGTGACATAATCTTCCGTGTAGACGTAGCGTCCCCCGGCGCAGGACGGCGTGCGGCGCAGGATGACTGTGGGCATGTACACTGGCGTGCTGCGGAACTGGAAATTCTCCTCCCCAAAGATCCCCATGAGGCAGCCTTTGCACAGACAGTACGCTTCAGGGATGTATTTAGGGTATCTTGTGGGATCATATGAAATTCTATAAGGAAGCAAATGATAAAGATTCATCATTATATCTAAAAACAGATATATTCATCTGGAAAACATTATTATAATATGATTTGACCTTAAACATTTATATAATGTTTTTGTTTTCCTTGCCAGGAAAAATAGCTGGCACTGTTGCTGTCTGGCTTCTTATTTGTGAAGTGTAATGAAAAAACATGAACAACTTATAGACCTGATTAAGTCCCATAGTGCATGCTGAAATTTGAAGTGACTGGCTTTCTAAAATGTGAGATTCAGGGGATTAGGCAGACTAAGTTTTAAATTTTTGAACGAATGGGTAAATACAGAATTAAAAAGGGCAGCTGGGAATTTCCAAATTTTTGATCTGCCTTGAGTTCTTCAAAAATTGGTATAAATTCTTGTTAATGTTATTATCGTTGGAGGTATGACAGGAAATTTCCATGTTTGTCCAGCCTGTTCTCATAAACCTCCAGAAGAGATCTCCAGCCTGCTCAGAGGCTCTGCTGCAGTATCTCACCACCTCTTTACTTGGTAAGTTTTCTTAACAGTGAAGCAGAGCATTTTCTTATTGTAAACTAAATCAATAATTTCCCATGTTTGGATGGGAAATTACAGCAGCTGAGCCTAAAAAGCCAACAGTCAAGGATTTGGTATGAGAGAGAATGTTCAAGCCTGTAACGTTTGCTGTGATGTGAAGTGCTGCAAGAACTGTAAAAATTCTTGTACTGGGTTTTAAACCATCCTCTACTTGGGATCAGGGCAGGACCACCACACAGTAGATGGAGTCAGGCAACTACCTAAAAAAAAATGAGTAAATACCTATCATCAGTATAATTATCTATGGAGTGATACAAACTTAGTATACGTCACCCTTCTCACAAGCAGTTTTCAAAATAACAAATTTTGAAACACACAATGGACTTAAAGTGATTCCTAAATTGTGTTTCCCAGAACCCCACCAGGGTCAGTACCAGTTCCCTGGGTATGAAAGCCTTAGCCTTTTATCTTTTCAGGTGGTCTCTGAGCTGAGGTTTCAGCTGAGGAAGAGGCAGCATAAGTCTGCCTTGAGCTGTGATTACACAGCAACCACCAGTCAACAGCATCTGCACTTGCCAAAGCAGGCAGCCGGGCTCTCCCTCTTGCCTCCGCCCTTGGGTGGATGCTGATGTTGTTCTGGGCACAGGACAGATCAGGGAATTCATCCAACTGAAAAGTAACCTCATCAAAAGCTGGGTTTTGGTCCTTCAGCTGCCTTGCCACATACAGACAGAGCCTCACACTTACAGTGTGAACAAACAGCTACAGATGGGGGCAGAAGGGAGCTGCCCTTTCCAGAGGAAGCAACACCCAGTTATCAGGTTAAAGCAGGCGTGGAACCACAGCTCTAGCCAAGCACAAACTTGATTATTTTATCATCAAAGAAAAGAAACTTTATTATTTTTTTCCCAATGGCCATATAATCTGGGGTTTTTTTTGTCTTTTTAAGAAATTTGTTTTCCTCACTGAAAAATATGACCAATTCTCTAAAAGCCAGACATCTGTGATGTTGCAGATACTTTTTGCAAAGCTTCTCTGTCCCATTTAAATTTCTTACTTTCCCCAGGAAATACCTTCATGTTACAGGATCTCACACCAATGTGAAATAAAATGTCTGGTAGCCAGCAGAAGGGAATAAAGTGGAATACAGGCTTTTCTCCTGTGATATATTCCCATTTCAAACTCAAGTGTGAATAATTTCAGTGGTGGATGGTTAAACACACCATATGTCAAGTCACTGGTATTTCCTCTTCTGTATTATCTCTAGCACCTGGTTTATGATGTTACTGGAAAGCATGAACATGCTTCTGGATGCAAACATTAGAGCATTCACTAATAACAAGAGAACACTGTCACTGGAACTGTGGTCTACGACAAATTTCCCCTCCAAATTCCCATGTGGCAAAAGTCAGGTATAAATGGTTTTTTGGGGAAGGGTGGCGTGGTTTTCTACTTTCTATAGAAAAAAAATATATCTTGTATTGCTAAGTTTGCTGTAGCTACCTCTCCTCCATCATGTGAGGATTGGAAGGAATCAGAGAGGATCCAAACCCAAAGATGGATCCAAAATACAGCTGTGGTTCTGCATGCAGATTGGAACTTCAAGGCTGAAGACTCTTAAGTAACACCTGCTGAAATTAAATGCTGAACTCAAATGTCACTAAACTTTGGAGTCACATACAAGGTTCTGCATCTTCAGCCAAAAAATGTCAAGAAAGGCCATATAACTAAAGCCTTATTTTCATCGTTCTAGGCAATCCAGCCTGGTTTGGGTCTGAACTGCCAATGAACACCAATAACCCAGCTGTACAAATGCAGTTACGTGACCTGTTTCCTCTGTTTTATAGAATCATAGGATGGTTTAGGTTAGAAGGGACCTTAAAGCCCATCTAGTTCCAACGTCCCTGCCATGGGCAGGGACACCTCCCACTAGAGCAGGTTGCTCAAAGCCCCATCCAGCCTGGCCTTGAGCACTTCCAAGGATGTGGCCTGGGCAACTTCTCTGGGCAACCTGTTCCAGTGTCTCACCACCCACACAGGAAAGAATTTCTTCCTGATATCTAACTACCCTCTTTCAGTTTGAAACCACTATCCCGCGTCCTATCACTACATGACCTTGTCCCTCTCTAGCCTTCTTGTAGGCCTCCTTCTAATACTGGCAGGCTGCTATAAGGTCTCCCTGGAGCCTTCTCTTCTCCAGGCTGAACAACCCCAACACTCTCAACCTGTCTTCATAAGAGAGACAGTCACTCTGTGCATGTGATGACCACAGCCTCAGCTGCTGTAGTCTGATGCATCTCCATTACTCCAGGCACTGCAAGTCATGTTCTTCTATCTTATCCTAGAACAGGGCAAAGATGTTTGATCAGGAATTAGAATTGATAAATTACATACTCCCACTGACCCTTTCCTGTCAGTGGTGAAAGATCCACCTAGCTGGGGTGGACACAACAGAAGCAGCTGGGAAGAGTAGCTGAGAACCAGAGAAGCACAACTTTCCACTGGCTCCCAAGCGTCCCCTGCATCCTTGTGTCATTTGCTGTGGCCACTGGTGTGAACTAGACAGCTCAGCCGTGTTGATGAGGGTTGTCCTTGCCCTGTGCACTCAGGTTACTGGTATGCAGGCCAGCCCTGCCCAGCCAGTGCTCCTGATTTACAGATGACAGGAGCAGGGAGCTATGCTGGGCTGCTGTGTTTCCATCTGCTGGAACAAGACGCAGGTTTGTACTGAACTGGAACTGCTAATGAAGTGTGACTAGTTCTAGGCTGCTTTTCCTTATGACCCTATGAGTGCTCTGAGAGGTCCCAGTGAAAAACAAACTTCCTGCCATTTATGTACTAAGCCTGCAAACTCAAGAGAAAAGTTTCTGTCAGAAGTAAAACTCTTGCAAAGACTTTTTCTGTCTCGTCGTGTACTGCTACTTTCCTATGTAGTATTTTTAATAATATTATCACTTTATAGTTTCCAAGTTTCTAAATCCAGCAGGTCAGATGCTGTGCTGGGGCAGGCGGACACAGCTGCCTCTTCAGACAATCACTGTTAGCACTAGGCTAACAGCTGGATGCTATCAGAAGTCTAATAAGCAGATCATCATCCCTTTACTTCACACTCTGAAATACTTACAGGATTAAGAGCTAACAACTTTTTTTTTTCCCCTCTTGGCAGGGCATTTATATAGCAGGTGTTCTTTTGTTCACATTAGGTTTAGTTTGTATTATATACAGGTAGCAAGTACAGAGCTTGTGTAAGATAGTGCTGGCAGTGACTTTCTAAAGAGTTTTATGAACATGTACTCAAATAAAACAGACAGCAGTTCTGCGTCCCCTTGTATTTTTTCCCTCGGCTGCATCTTTGGCATATGCACACTGTGCCACATGGTGATGTTCAATCCTGGAAAATGTCCTGGATAAGGCTCTTGAAAATCTTTGGAGTATTATTTAAAGGAAAGTCCTCTTGTATGACTGTTTTTCAAAAGCACTGCAGACAAAATTGTTTTTTATCAGTAAGGACAGACTTGCCTGTATTAGTTTTATTAGGATTTTATGTAGATGAACCAAGGATGCTTATGCACATAAATTGGTTTTTGAAAAGCAGAAAAAACAAGCTGGGCAACATTTGAAAGAGGGACTAGCTAACATGGGATTTCACTAGCAGATCAATGTTGATGATAAAAGTTAAAGCTCTGTAAATGAACCTTAGTAAATGCAGACACAGAAGCCATGACTTCTGGAATACACATAACGAATTTTTGCTAAATTCATACAAAAGTCTGTTTGTAGAAGACTGAATGTATTCCTGCAAACGAGTTCTGAATACTACTATAACCTTAAGACAACTAAGAATAAAAGTAGAGCTGATACATAGAGCTGATTAACAAATGTCACCCATGCTCTGCAGCACCATGAATGGAATCACAGATCAGCACTACCTGCAAATGCACCGTTGACTTCAGTGGGATCAGATTCTTCAACCATTACCCTGAGCTTTACGATCAGCCTCCGCAAAAGTTCAGGCACCCATTTAAAAATTAATCCTTTTTCTAATGGCTCTCGTCCAAGAGCAACTTGTGTGCGCATCTCTGGAGCAGAGCTTGCATTGATAAAGATTCACCATGCTTATAGCTTTAGTGAATTCTAACCAGCAGCACCCACCCTGTGCTGTTGGCAGGGATCCACAGACAACCCTATCGCTAATTCTTGTGAAGCAGCTGCAAACCATAGCAGGAGGCAAGGACCATGATCTATGCCAGTAACTCTGTGTAGAAGCAGGCTTTCTGGATTTCACTGACTGTCCGTGTAATACTGCTAAAAAGGACAAGCAGCTCCTGGATAGATGTCAGAAACTGGCACACGATCAGCCTAGTGATTTCAAGGCATGATGATTTCACGGCAGTTTCTGCTGGCTCTATTTTTTAAAAAAATCTGGATAGTTCTTAGACCAACTTCCTGAAGTGCTGAGCAAATCTCGCACACTCGAGATTTCGCTCCACTCAACCGACTCCAGGGACTCTGCTGTCTCTTTGTAGAGGGATTTGTGTGATTAAACTCTGTGTCCTGAGTTACGTACTGATCTCCTGTGGCCATCAGGATGGAATTTCAGCATCAGGCAGATGAACTAGTATTTTTGCCCCTAACTTTTGCCTCAGATACCAACTGCTGGTTGCTGCCAGCAGCAGGATCATAGACCAGATGGATCTGTGGCGCGATCCATGTGCAACTCCTGTATCTCTGGGTCGTAGCAAGCCAAAAATGATGTAAGCCTTGATTTTTGTATAACCAATGGAAGACCAAGTAATAGAAAATAAATAGTAAGCACAGAACAAAGACAAGGAAGCAAGCCGTACAAGGATTACCTGTACTTTGAGGCAATCAAACCTAATTCTTCTACACAAAACAGAATGACAAACTTGGATATATGTAATGCAGGAGGGCGAATATTATACACCAATTCCACAGACAAATATTTGATTCTATCTCACAAACACTGATATGAAAAAAAATCAGTTCACTTGAATTGCATGGTCACATGAGCAAAAGAATTACAAGAAGCAGTGTCAAACAGCTGGGAACAGGTGCCTAGGGAGATATGCAGGGGAAGGTAAGTAGAGCCAGACTTAGTATCTTCATTATTAATGATCTGGAATAAGGAGTATAAGCAGTATGTTAATGAAATCTGCAGATGGTAACAATGGGAACCTCTGCAACACCACTGAAGGCAGAGAAACAGCATGAGGCATCCCAGACATTAAAATGCAGGTCAAAAGGAAAAAAAGACCCTTTGTGCACAGAGCAGAAATCAACTGCACTGTAACTCTTTAGGGGCAGAAAAGAAGTTGTGTGGCAAGATGTCTGTGGGATGTGCTGAAATTGGGCAGGAATCTTGATTCAAGTTTCAAATTGTGAAATTCATGCTTTAAGGGGTGTCCTGTCAGGGTGTACAAGAGGGGGCTGCCTAAATTTCCTGGCATTCACTACCAGAACAACTCTGGTGATTCCAAGGCAGTTCAGGACACAGCAACGAATCTTGGCAAGCCGAGTAAAGGGGAGAAACTCACAAGCAAAGATTAAAAGAATTAAATGTAAGTAGGCTTGTCAAGAAAGTTCTGTGTTAGGGGAAAGAGTTGTACACAGTATTTCAGAATAATACCACTGCCACGCAGAAGAAATTGCTGGGATAGTATGAGTGGAATTGGTTAACCGTGGACAAGATGTAATGTGCCATTACTTGGAATATTTAACAGAGAGCCGCATGTCCTTTCTAAAGACACGCAGTAGCTCTAATGGGATCAGGGTAACCAGGTGAACACCACTGATCAGGCCAGATCCTCATCATGCTTTTATCTGGCTTCAAATGAAATGAAACAGCAGGTTGTAACAGCAAATGCACCTGACTGTTCGTAATGAGCAATTTTATATTTCACACTTTCTTGCAATGTCTGTTGGTGTCCCATTCCACACTCATAATACAGTATAAATGGGATCGAGAAAAAAAGCTGTCAATGAGATCAGTTAACGAGACCGTGCACTCAGACCTCTGCACCCTAGAGAAACAATTTCTACCTCAGGAAAGTGTTAGTTTCTGCCTTTGACGGTGTAATACTTTTTTCCTACTTTCCTTCAAAATTCTTTGCTAGGAGATGTCATCAGGTTATTTGTATGAGAATGGTTAGTGGTCCGTTTGAAAACATTTTGATTAAAAGTACAGCAGATTTACAGTTTCTTAATAAACTTTCTGTAAGACAGGCCCCAAGTAGCAGCTGGTTCTCTGCTAAGAAGTAAGCCTATAAGGAGCTCCAACTGAAAGTAAGTACCTGCCCAACGAGACACCAGCACTGAAGGCACTGTTTTCAGATCAGGAGAACAATTTTCTGATATCATTAGTAATTGGCAAAACCAACATAAAAAGTACCTGAGCCTAGTGGCAGGGGTTCCATTCAGCACACTTGCTTTTTGCACACTTAGGTAGCTTAAAAAGTCCACAGTCTGCCCACAGAAAATGTATTACTAAAAATACTATGTCTAAAAATACTTTGTTTATGAAAGGCTTATTGAGCAAATAAACAATTTTTCTCTGAATAGGATTACTTCTTGAACTAAAAGCAGGCAAAAAACATGCCACAAAACGAATGTTTGTTGGAGATCACTAACAAGGAGATATTTTAAGTTTGCTGAATACACAGTAATTGCGTGGGGGTATACATGAAGGACAATGTACAGAAAGAAGCAAGGAAATCAGCTCCTTTTAAGATTGTGCATGTTTTAGTTCCCCCGTTGTCTGCTGTATCTTTACTGAAAGCAGAAAACAGAGAACCCAGTTCTGTCAGTCTGATTCAGAGAAAGTTACCATAAGGCTCCGTAGTGAGACTGTGATCACACGATGGTATCAGTGTTCTAGATCAATGGTTCCCATGTGTTCCCAGAGCTCCCTACAAAGTGCAGACCCTCATGTTATGTGTTAACCAGCCTAAAACCACTTTATTTAGTTATAAAGCCACTTTATTTAGTTATATTTATGCTCTATTTATGCTCCCTTAAAAAGAGCCTGTCAGCCCCTGCTGGACCTCAGGGGAGGGGGGTGTGTGAAGCATGGGCTGAAAACACAGATGTAGAAAACGGCAGCGCTTGTTCCTTGCCCACGCTCCCACAGCAATCCCCCTGGGAATGTTCCTAGCGGTGTACGTGAAGATGTGGCTCTGCTGGTATGTGACCAGAACACACACTGTACTTCTCCTGTATTCTACAGACCAGCAAGCTCGGTGCCTGGAGCCCCATCTCAGGGACAGCATCTGAGACCTGTGGGGCTGCTACAAAGCCATGAGGGGCTTTCTTGGCCACAGTCTTTTGCTGAGGGTCTTCTGAGTGAACTTGATGTGTCACGGCTTCCCAAAGTGACTTTTTGAGGGGTATTCTGTGTTCCTGGGAGTGATGGGACAGGTGGGTGTGTGTGTATCCCACACCCTACTCCACCTCAGTCACTTTTAATTCCTCCTTCCACCCCTTAGACGTACACCTGGAGCAACACCGGGGTCTTCTCTAACGCATTCACCTCACACCTGCCTGTTTAGGCATCTACCTCAACACCTTTCCCTCAGGTTGGTGGGGGGTGCCGCGGCCAAACCCTCAGGACCGGCGCCTCCCGCTCCCACCTCAGGGGAAGGCGGGGACACCCGGGGCAGGCAGAGGGGGCGGCATGGCGGGTCCCACCGCAGGGGAGCCAGCTCCCCACAGCCCGCCGCCACCTCGGCAGCCCCCCTCACCCCCGCCCGGAGCCCCGCACTCACCTGTAGGCCCACGGCGAGGCGCTGCGCAGGTTGACGGGGAGCCGGAACCTCTTGTCGGCGGCCGGCCGCCCCCCGGCGGGGCAGCTGGCGTTGTGCTGGCGGCCCGGCGGCTCCGGCTGCAGCGTGTGGTGGAAGGCGCTGAGCNGCTGCCGGGGGGAGCCGAGGAGAGCGGCGGGCTGCGGAGCCGCGCCGTGCCACTGGCTCTCTCGGCGGAGGAGCTGCTGGAAAAGTGCCCCGCTCCTCACTGCATCTCCCCTGGCCTCGCATGCCAGGAACATTTTAGGCGCTCACGGAGGAGGCGAGCGCTCCGCGCCCGGAGCTGCCGGTCCCCTCCCGGCACGGCCCCGCCGTCCCCGGGGGCGCCACCAGCCGCAGCCCCAGCGCCCGGGCACAGCCACCCGGTGCTGGGGTCCCCGGCGAGACCGGAGCCCCCCACCCTCCTGCCCCGTGAGGAGCCGAGCGCTCCCCTCCACAGCAGCCCTTCCCCCGAGCCTCAGGTGCGACCCACCGGGCCGGGGTGTGATGCTTTTGGCCCGGTCGGAGCCAAGGTGTGAAGGATGATGGGGAAAAACGTGGGGATTTACGGCTGAACATAGCTCAACTGCAGCCGAGGAGGGGATTAAAGAATCTCTGAATTGTCTAGGTTGGAAGGGACCTTTCAGATTAAATCCAGTCATCATAGAATGGTTAGAGTTGGAAGGGTCGGTAAAGATCATCGAGGTNATGGCAGGGGGGTTGGAACTTGATGATCTTTAAGGTCCCTTCCAACTCTAACCATTCTATGATTCTATGACAAAAACCATCACTGAACTCAGCACCACGTCTGCCTGTCTTTTAAATACCTCCAGGGATGGCAATTTCAGCCTGTTCCAGTGTTCGATAACCCTTTCAGTGTAGAAATTTCGCCTGATTTCCAGTTGAGACCTCCCCTGGGGCAACTTGAGGCAGTGGCCTCTTGCCCAGTCTTCTCGAATTGCTGCAGCCCAGATCCTTTCTGTCACTCTGGAGCAACTGGCACCGTCCCCTGTAGGAATTTGGGATCTCCCACACGCCCAGCTCCAGATCGCACCTCAGGTTCATTTCTCCAGTAACAGCCCCTGCTGTGTAGATCCTCCTGCAGACACTGGAGGGGTTGAAGTCCCCCATGAGAACCAGGGCCAGTGAACACGAGGCCACTTCAAGCTTTCTGTAGAAAGCCTCATCCACCTGTTCTTCCTGCTGAGATGGCTCACAGCGGGCATCCACTACAATGTCACCCTGCGCTGATTGAAAAGGAAGCCTGCTTCAGCAGGTGAGAAACTTGCATCGTACATATCTAAGTGAGATTATGACTTCTCTGTCCATTCCATACTGGTTTAGCGGTATTTTTAGCAGACTCACAGTGCAGTAGAATCACAGGTCTAGGTTGGAAGCGACCTTTAAGATCATCCAGTCCAATATATTCAGGGTCTCAGGCACAACCCACAAAATTAAGCATCTGTAGTACTCTGGGTCATAAAAGATGTGGTGCACTGAACTGGTTTGTATTAAAAACAGCCTTCAGAATTTATCACTCGAACCAGATACTTGGTGCGTGATGATTAAGCCCTGCACGTCTGTTGAGGCATTTAGTGCATGAATAGTCATATATTAAGATATTGATCAGGAATAAGGAGAAGTAGGTTCATAAGTCATACAAGGAGTGTGAAACTTCAGCACAATATGGCAGAAATACAAGACATGAGCTTGCATTTCTAATGTTCAGACCATACTAGAATTGAAACAGAATGACCCAGCATTCGTAAAGTGACTTAATTTCATGGTTTCTGAAAAGTGATTGAGTTCAGTGAAAGTATGATTTTTAGTGGTCTTGGTACCTTATGCATCACTGTCCAGTATCACTCATGAGCGGTATCTTAACCTGGAACTGTATGTGATTTGAATCAGGTTTCAGCTCTGAGGAAGGACTTGGTTTCAAATTGAATCCAAAATGCTCCTTGGCAGCTGTATCCTTCAGCAGCAGATTCAGGCAAGGCAGCTGCCCATTTATCCCAGTCCAGTCCAGTCTCACCCACTGGGCCCTGGCTGCACCTGGCTTTGTGTTACTGCAGCACCTTTGAGTTATACCTGTGGTAACATGACTAACATTTATCATGACAGGTGTCCTTGTATTTCTCTTCCTGTTATAAACCAGTATCTTTTCTCAACATTTTCTGAGTATCATGAGGATGTCACACTTGACTTTCATGCAACTTTATATGCATTGACATTTCTGGGAGAAGTCTGGCCCCAAAAAAACAGAGCAGAAGGAGAAGAAACAACAGCACAGACATTAAATTGCCAGTGAGTTTAAGGCTTTGAGTCTCATCTAGACAATATTCTAATTCTGTAAATTAGTTTAATCATATTATCTGATTCACAGATTGATTCAAATAATAAGGATCACAGAAGAGCAGCAAATGAGATTCTATTACACAGGAATGGCGAGAGTGCTATGCCAGCTCTGGTGGTATAGTATATCCCAGAGACATCCAAATCATGAAAAACTTAAAAATTGGTTTATATTCTTCAGCAAAACATAGATTGTACTGTGACCTTGAGAAGTTACTAAGGTTATTATTAAGGTATTGGTATCACTGTCATTAACTTTGATTTATAATTTTCTGAGAATACTAGCGTGTTTAAAAAAAATCTATATAATGAAATATTAGAAAAAATCTTTAGTAATAAAAAGCCTGTCCTCGATTTGATGCAATATATTATAACTTTTCAATCAATAAATTCAGAATAGCAGCCATATGCACCTTTATGTGAATCTATAGGGAACTTCATGGCTGTTTTCTAAGAGAAAACTGACAAGGGGAGTGAGATGTTATCTTTCAATGGCCTCGAGTGAAAATTCCCAGTGACAGAGCACAGAGCATCCTGCCTGGGATGGGATATTATTGTGACAAGCATTATCGGTGATGCCACAGTAACGTGCTTGTCACAGCAATGATACAGTTGCCCTAAACTGGCATATTCCAAATGCACATCCCCATCCTGCCACAGCAGCGTGTACATTAACGAGATCCCGTCTCTATCTGAAGTAGTGACATGAAAAACATCTATAAATCATAGAATCATAGAATCACAGAATGGTCAGAGTTGGAAGGGACCTTAAAGATCATCAAGTTCCAACCCCCCTGCCATGGGCCGGGACACCTCCCACTAGAGCAGGTTGCTCAAAACCCCATCCAGCCTGGCCTTGAACACTTCCAGGGATGGGGCATCCACAGCTTCTCTGGGCAACCTGTTCCAGTGCCTCACCACCCTCACAGTAAAGAACTTCTTCCTAATATCTAATCTAAATCTCCCCTCTTCCAATTTAAAACCATTCCCCCTCGTCCTGTCACTAGACTTCCTGACAAAGAGTCCCTCCCCAGCTCTCCTGTGGGCTCCCTTCAGATACTGAAAGGCTGCTATCAGGTCTCATACAGATCTTCAGCTGAACAGCTCACACCGTTGTATGAAACAAACGTTCAGCTGGCATCACCAGTGGGTATAAATCTACAGACAGATTTATAAATTTTTTAAATTACTGGCCAAAGATGTCCTCCTCCCTCCCACTCTGTTTGCAGAGAACCCATCACCCAGACGGCTCATTCTCTTCCCACTCCCTCTCCTCTGCATTTGTAAGTACTTTAGCATCGCTTTGCAGCTTCCATGGCACAGCCTCTGCTACAGCAGGAGACCTCTGTGTCCTGTTTCTTCCACAGCACTGTATATTTTACAGCATATTCTACAGCTGTTCAGCAATTTGGCTGTGCAAAACTGACCTTCTGAAAAGTGTCAAATTCTTAATGGCCTTCATTTTGCGAAGGCAGGAACTGAGACGCCAACAGGTTAACCGTAGCTTTTCTACTGAAAAGCAGAGTACCTGTGCATTTGAAATCAAGAACAATCAAAGCTTAGCAACTTAGATTAATTTCTTATGGTCTCATGTTACTCTTGCAAAGGAACCAAGAAGAGAAAAAAGCCCTTCATCATAAGACTCACAGAACTATTTATCCTTTTTTCTGCACAGCATTCTTTTCTTGTATTACTCTAGATTAACTTTGTTTTAAAAAGCAGCAAGTTATGCAATCTGTAGTGAAGGATATTCAGGGTGAAACATGAAATATGGGAATAAGAATGCATTGATACCATAGAGTTAGGCTTGTTTAGAAAGAAATAAAAAAAATTCTACCCAGGAATACTTTATATTTGGGTATTTATGCTGCCAAGATACTCACCACCATGGTAACCTTCAAGCATGTCCTCAACCTATGCTCCGAGAGGCTATCTTCAAAGGATTTTTTTCCCTGTCCACTTCTGAAGCAGTAATTCACTGGAAGACTCCAGAGAGAATCAAGATGACAAATGTCTGTTTCAGGGTTTAGAACTGATGCGATTACTTTCCACTGTTATCCAAGGAAACTGAATTTCCTCACGTTTTGTAAAATGACAGAGACTCATAGGGTCATTACCAGAGAGCTTAGAGAGATGCTTTTCATACCTGTAAAAAGATGGGTAATTTTGTGTCTAACTGAACCCAGTGCATACTGAAGACCACTTAAAGAATATCTCAGGCTGAGAGGTCAATGGAGTATTGTTTGATGTTGTGACCAATACCTTGTTCGTGATTACAGAAGCTAAAACAGCTCATGAGACAGATCCTCAGCAGGATTTGCATTTTCCTAGGTTTAATACTGATGTCCCCCTAAGATAAAAAAAGAAATGAAACTAATATAATAGCAGTCCTATTGCATTTGCCAAAACTTCATTCAACAGTTTTAAATTATCTACTAATTCCAGAATGGGAAAAAAAAAAGAAAAAAAAAAGAAAAAAAAGAAAATAAAAGAAAAAAAAAGAAAGAAAAAAGAAAGCAAGCACAAAATCAGGGCTTAAATGGTGCTGGAAGCACCAATGGTTCTGGAAATGGAGTCTGTTTTGTACAAACAAACCTGACTAAATGTTTCTGCTCAAATTTCTGGGATAAAGGTGGAATTATTTAGAACCATAGAACCCTAGAATGCTTAGGGTTGGAAGGGACCCTGAAGATCATTTTGAGACCTCCCACTAAACCAGGTTGCTCAATCCAGCCCCATCCAGCCTGGCCTTGAACATCTCTAGGGATGAGGTAACATCCCTGGACAACCTGTTCCAGTGTCTCACCACCCTCACAGTAAAGAATTTCTTTCTGATATCTAATCTAAATCTCCCCTCTTCCAGTTTAAAACCGCTACCCCTTGTCCTATTGCTCTACTCTCCGATACAAAGTCTCTCCCCATCTTTCCTGTAGGCCCCATTTAGGTACTGGACAGCAGCTGTAAGAAGGTCTCGCCTAGAACCTTCTATTCTCCAGGCTGAACAACCCCAACTCTCTCAGCCTGCCTTCACAGGAGAGGTGCTCCATCCCTCTGATCATCTTCAGGGCACTCCTCTGGACTCACTCCAACAGGTCCATTCCCTTCTTATGTCAGAGACTCTAGAGCTGGATGCCGTACTCTAGGTGGGGTCTGACCAGCGCACTGCAGTCTGTAGCTGAAAATGCTACTCCTGCCTGGCACGTTGCATACTGGAGGTCCAGGTCTTCCAAGACTATAAGACCAACAGAAAAGAACTACCGTCATAACCAGGAATATGTCACCTCATGACCACAGCAGTAGGCACAGCAGCACTGAAGAACAGGCCAGAGAAAGCTGGGTCTCAAGTGTAGCCTTAAGGCTAAGTCGTCTGCCCTAGTCCTTCTCCAAGAATTGTCCACCGCGATTGCCTTTCCATCTCCCCTCCTTGGTCTTTCTGCCTGACACTTCATTGGAAATATTATAAATATACACTGCTGGGGCAGTGGTGGGGCTGCAGGGGTAGCCTCAGTGAAGAGTGGCCCGGGCTGCCCAGTGCCAGAGACAGCAAGCTCCTACAACAGACTCAGAAGATCTCCAGCTGATGTCAACCCTGTGTTGACAGGGTCAAAGAGTGGGAAAAAGAAAGATGGTAGAGTCTGTGGTGAAACTGGGGATTCACCAAAGACAAAAAAGGCAACATGATTCTGTATGTCTCGTTCTGAAAGATACAAAAGTCTCCTCAGCCGAGCTGAATGGTCAAAGAGTTGAAGACTGTAAGTGTTGCAAAGTGGTATCCAAGTTCTTCAGTCACATAAGCCATCCGTTCTTTCCCTCTCTGTCCCTACCTGCAGCAGATGAGGTCATCTTTTTGTCCATTCTGTCGTGCTGCTGAGAAAGAACCACAGTATGGGGAAGACTTGCAGAAATAAGACAGGTGGCATCCACTTCCTTCTCATGCTCTTTTCTATCCTGTAGAAGTAGATTCTGAACACCCAACTAGTATTTTCATTTCCGAGAAGCGATATAAATCAGGAACCTCATGTTCCTATTTAACGTGTCTCAATGACTTCCTATCAAGCAGAAGTAAAATTACGATTTCCATAACCAACATCTTTGCACATACTCAACCTAGGCTGCAGAAAGCTTCCTCTGTGTTGTTAGTGACACAATCCTCAATATGAGAGTCAAAAGCTGAAATCTAATTAGCAGTTCTGAACAAACTAGACTGAAACTCTGCCCACTCTGACCATTCAAAATAAACATAATTAAAAAAAAAAAATCCCCTCATCTTTGTAATTGCCAAAACACCTAGACCTTGCCAAGAGACTGCAAAACGAACCTAATTCAGCGAACCATAGATCCAAATTAGGATGCTTTCTTCAGTATCAGTATTAAGTACTTTGCTGAACTGGGGCCTTCAAGATGACCAAGGTCATATCCAACATTTTCAGAAAGTCAGCTCACAGGCCTTACGTAAATTCTGGTTTTGGATGAAGGATATGGCACTTTAAATCTTATAACATTGCTTTGATGTATTTCACATCAAAAGGTGACATTTTAGAGGCTGCTGTGTTTCATATTATCATCAGACACATCTCTGAAAGCAAAAGCTTTACATGTTTGATAGCTTTCAATGTGTCTGAATACCTGTGTAGCTTTTATGCACGAGTAAAATAACCTCAGCACTTTTTTCAAAAAATCAATTATAAAAGACACTGCAACTTCAAATCCATGTTTTTAATATCAGATAACACATATCCAAAGTATCAAAGTATTTCCCAAATATTTCATCGAAATCCACTACTAAATCATCATGGACAACATTTTTTCTGCTAAAACTTTTAAAAGTTTAAATTAGTATGAGTGGACTGTATGCTATTCTGGAAGCAAATCCTCTCCTAGTTCTTCATCAGCAAAGTCATCTTCCTCAGTTGTTTTTCTTGCTGCAGTTTTTGGTCTTTCTGCTTGTGGGCCAAGTGGATCTACGTAGGAGGCATCTAGGGTTTAAATACATATGTTTGAAACAGTTACCTGCAAGTAATTTTGATTGTGTATGTTTGAAACAAAGCTAAAGACAGGAGTGGGTTTTAGCATTACACATCTGTACAGTGACTCTGAAATGCAGACCAGAAAGAGCATGAGAGCACCAGAAAAAAAGATACTACATTCAGGCAGCGAGGGGTAGCACAAGAGCAAAGTACCTGAGTGCTAGTGACAGAAGCTTTTTTCCTTTTTCCATTCTTTTTAAAAAAATAATTTCTTTCTATCTTATTGCACTCATTAAATGAGAAAAAGACTTTGAAAAAGTACATGGAACAGCAAGACTGATGAGCTGGTTAAGGAAGGGCATTTTAGGAAGTGCCACATGCCACACAGATTTGGGTTTTTAAACCCTTGCAAAAGGTCAGTCTTGGTGAAGAACTTCTGCCTGCAGAACTACAAAACCTGACTAAAGGGTGCAGCAGAGATATCAACAGTAATAAATATTTACATGAGCCATATTTCTTACTTTACAATTACCTTATAGTGAGCTCTGCACAATGAAGCTAAAGCCATTCTTCACGCTTATTTAATGAGGAAAATGTTTTCGTAATTGTCAAATTTCATATACTCTTCCAATAACTTATTTTTGCCATCTCCCCCCTCTTTAAGGGCCAGGAAAGCAGGAAGATATAAGATGTCCACTTGCCTATTTCTTTATTGCTGCTGGTTTCATAGGGCTCGGTTGTCCCAGGCAAAGCTTTTAGTTTGGCACTAAATCTTTCCCCTTTGGTACCACCACTATCTGAGGGAGAAAAAAAAAAAGGAAAAAAAAGAAGTTATTTGATCAGTTCATCCCACCTCTGAAAAGAGTCGAAGACAAATAACTGCTGTTATGTTCTGTGAAATCATGATACAAGAACAAAATAAATTCAGCTACTGTCTGTCAAACAAGATTTGGATGAAACCATCTTTTCATGACAGATACAGAACTCACTTGTAATAGTGGTCATTAAAACACAATGGACACTGTGTCCACACGTGTTTTAATTTTAAAAATATAAATATATATATACAGTCTGATTTACTTTGGAGCAAACCCATTAAAATATTTCTGTTTCAAATGCTGACATTTCATTTGCTTATAAATTACAGTCACATTCTGGAGTTCAAATAAGCATGATAAATATAAACACTGTCACAACGTATACGGACATTTCATATGTCTGGGTGCTTACTAATATATTAGCTTGATCTACTCATTCCATACTGTCAAGGCTAAATACAAGACTAACTTTGCTTTTAATGAGAAGAGTGTAGCTGGCACATGCTGCCTGCATGGCAGGCAGGCACAGTCCATGTACACAGACCGTCCTGGCCCAGCATCCTGCTGTAAACACTGTGCTGGCAGCTCAGTTTGCAGCAGGGCCCCAAGGAATGTGTCGGCTCCGAGGGCTGCCTCGTGCCCAGACAACATCAGATTAACATCCTCTTGCCACAGCAGTATTCCAGACATTTTAAATATTCTGTTCACCTCTGAATCTCTTTTTCACATTCATGGCAAGCTTTCAATCTTGTCTGCTACAACAAATTTTTAAGGAATTTTTTTCTCCTAGGAGAAAACGGTTCGTGTTTGGCTTGGTGTATTTACAAGGCAGGACATACCACGCAGCCAAATACAAACATGCTCATTTACAACACAAAACAATGCTGTTATTAAAAGCTCTCCATCTGTAAGGAGGAAAAAATGGGTTTCATTCAACAAACATTAGCTACAAAGTCTGGATTTGGTGACACATTTCCACTGTCTTATTTACTATAAGTATTCTTTTTATAAATATTGTACTAAAAAAACCCCACCTCCAAACCAACAACTTCCACAAAGGTGACAAACCTTTATTTCTCTATAAACACTACTGCAGACTTCAGTTTACTCAGTCCTTAACTGGATGAGAATGTTTCTGCTCCAAGAAAGATCTACACAGTCACACATGGAACAGTTAACATGTTTACAAGGCACAGATTAGTTGAAACTTCAAAGCAAAGA
>VXBW01002690.1:999444-1051729 GCA_013400375.1 Thinocorus orbignyianus | reverse complement strand
GGGGGAGAGGGCTCAACCAAAGGGCTGTGAAATTACAAAAGGGCCACCTCTTGATTTCAGTGGGCTTTTGACAGGCTGGAGTAACAAGGAGGTGAGTGCTGAGCTTCAAAGACGGTGTGGATGAAAAATTTTTGAGGACAGCTTAGAGAACAGAAATTGTTTAACAGAGAGATGAAGAGCAGGATAGGAGTAGGGCCAGAGCCATTTACACTGTAATTCTGAAAATATGTAATTCACAAAATAATGAATAAAGATGGAAAAGTAGTAAAGAGATGCAAAGGCAGGAACCACACAGCAGAAACTACACTGGGGGAAGACTGAACGAGTCAAAGAAACTCCATAGGTTTAATTGGTTGGTTCCAGAAAGTAAAAGAGGAAGAAGATGGCATACTAAAACTTTTCAACCGTGAAGCAGGAAAATACATGGGGTTTAGTGATACTACCAGAGGAACATAAAAGATTTTACATTAACTAAAAGGAGAAAAAAAAGAAAGGATGGTAGACAAACCAAAATGGCTGGGAGAAACATACTACCTGCAAGTTACCTGTACATCTTACTGCCCTAAACCAAACAACTGAAAACAGGAACTTTCTTGGACATCCTAGAACCCTTAAGTTTTATTAGGGTGACATCCAAGAAGGGAATGAAGCAGCAAGTCCAAAACCTGAAGCCAGATTTCCCATCTTCTCTCTGTCCATTTAATGGTCCAACTCTAGGTCTCCAGCCCTTCAAGTAGCTAAACCTCATCAACTGCCCCCCTGCATAGCTCTGAAGTTTGTTAAGCACTTTGTGTTGTGACTGAATTTCCCAAAATGGCCATCCTGAGCAGGAATATGTGACCCTGGTGCCTACGCTCCCCTTTCTGTTTATGAGCCGATACAGTAAATGGAATTGTGAGTGCTGCTCACAAATGCATGTTCACACAAATGGAGCTTTTCAGACACGATTCAGTTGCCCAAACACCTTGTTTACTGCATTTAATGAACTGAACCAAGTCACCAAAGGATTAGACTAATGCTAGAAGTAGTGCAAGGGAAGCAGCAGGAACGTATGACCAGGAACAGGAAAGAAAAGAAGCATTATGTGGGGCTGGACTGTTCTTTCCGGAAGCAGCAAGTTATTTGACCAGTTCATCCCACCTTGACTAAACACACCCTGGAATATAAAAACTGAGAAATGACATGGAAAGCAGATGCAACTTTTAATTGCACTGCAGTCCATTTTGATTTGAAACTGTTGAATGAAAACTGTTTCTGGCATGCCAGTTAAGTTAGCTCAGGCAAGTTCAGATGCAGAAAACAGATTAAAACATTCTCTTCAGTCAGTAACTTTCCCTATTTATAAAAAGAAAGGGTTGGGTTGGTTATTTTCTGTACACACAACCAACTGAACCATCCCCCAATATTTTGCAATTAATGAGGCATCAACAGGCACACAAACCCTAGAAAATATATGGGATCATGAAGTGCTGGATGCAGGATAACAGAAGAATCACTTGCGTCAATCACAGTGAAGATTATTTGGGATGCTCATTGCCCTAACATCTATAATGTGCTTGCCTATTATACAAAGAGATCTCCATGTGCTGGTGAAGGGTGTTTGAATATGGGATGTTTGTTTGGGAGGCACAAACCCCTTTTGCCACTGACATCATCATGGCTGAAATGAAAAAGGGAAAAAGAGACCCAATTTATTCTTGCACCATTTCTTTCCCAAATTCACCTGGACAGGCTCAGGTAACAAGGGGAATGCAAAGCGCTCAGCCTTTCATCTTCTGAATTCAACACTGCTTCTTTGGGCTCCTGTCCGAGACTGCGTGGCTCCTCTCAGTCAGTACAAAAGTCCCCTCTCATCCAGTACAAAATTCCCCATTCAGGGAGCAAAGCAAATGCAGAGACCAAGTAAACACTGCTACAGTAATGTATTCCTTAAGGTCATACTTCCCCTTATCTATGAAAGGCCTTATGCAATTGAACAGTAAAAATATTTTAGGGTAGGTAAAAACCACAATGTCCTCACTTCCAGATTCTGGATACTAGTATCACAACTCTGCCAAACACAAAAATTTCCATATGAAAACAAGAAAAGCTTATTGAAAAGGAAATATTTGAGAACTCAGATGTAACTGTTAGCTCCCTTCAGGTTTCTAGGTTTGTTTTGGTTTGTTTCGTTGTTGGTTTATTTTCCTCCTCTTTTAAAAACGAAAAAGAATTTTAAGGGAGTGTACCAATGCCATCTGCTTCCAACATGAATCAAAGACTGAAAATCATAAATCTGATATTCATGGAGAGAAGAAAATTTCACTTTTTATAAATAAAAGTGAACAAATATGTTCAATTTTGGGTAGGCATTTCAGATTTAATGTTTATCCTTCTCCCAAACAAGAGCAGACTAACTGAAACTGCTACAAATGTCAGTTTTCTTGATCTCTCTTTTTCCATTCTTTCTACCACTCATGCATACATCAATCACATTCTTCAAATTATGCTTTGGTGCATGTCACAACCTTTCTGTTTTAACTTAGACTGACAAAGTAGTAGATGTCCTATTAAGTACAAACCCTACTGACTTAGTTCTCTTTCCTCTTAGCTTCCTCTTTAAAATAGATCATATTTCCTAAAACAATGAAGCTTGAATTATTAATAGTCCTACTATAAATAACTACATAGGGACAAAATACTTGGGGAAAAAAGTATCTGTTAGGAATGCTACCTGAAATATTTGGAGTGCACACACATTTCATTTAGCTACTAAATACTTTAATTTAGCTGGTAAGTACTAAAGTAAGGAAGATTCCATGCTTTGCTGGGTTCAGTAATGATGGCAAATCCCTCATCCAGAGTAGGAAAACGATCCCTTTTGGTCTTGGCAACACCACAGGAAAAACATTAATCCTAAAATGTATACAAATGTGTTGGGTTTGGGTTTGTTTGTTTTTTCGCTTGGGTTTTTTTTTATTTTTATTTTGAAGCCATTAACTTAGCAAAAGTGTGCTAAGATTCTGAAATAAAATAACCCATGTTTATATTCCATATGGGTCTTCACACGGGCCATGTACAGAAGTTTCTTACACTGCAAAATACAGACTCATAACCCAGGTGAATAACGCCTAATACTGGATAAAATAAGTTTGAGTCTTCAGGTTTCCCTCAGTCATCCTCAGTAAAAAGCAGACCAACTGCAACATAGTCCGTAACATCTGTTGCTGTTAATGTGCAGCTTCTTCACCGATAAGGTTCCCCAGAGCCAACACTAGTAGTTAAAGTGTGTAATGCCTTTGACTCCTAAAAATATATGCAAGTAGTACATTTCACTCTAACTTTTAATTAGGAATCCCAGCAGAAAGTTAACTCCAGGCTCAGGCTCAATACAGCACCTTCTTTGTACCTCTGCTTGTTTGCTGAGTCATTTCCAGAAAGGCTGGATCTTTGGCACTGAATTTATACAACGGAGACTTCGCAAACATGCTTTTATAAAGACTTGTTCCCAAATTCTGTCCCCCCCTCCCCTAATTCTTTCATGCATTTGACATACAATCTTGAGCAATTGATCTAAGAATTACTGATAGGACAACTTCTAGGTCATTTCTGAATGACCCTGCTTACCCTTTCATCCTCTTTATGTTAGCATCCTAAATATCTGCATAAGCTCTTCTCCCATTACTCTGGTTACAGAGGGTAAAAGTAACGCTGTAGAATTACTGGAGCTTGCAGTCCAAGTTCTCTTGTGTTCAAGTTTGGAGGGGAGGGAAAGGGATTTTTTTCTTTCTTTCTTTTTTTTTTTTTTTTTAAAAGACAACTTTCAATAGCTATTTTTGTCTTTAAAAGAAGTACTGATAAAACAGTAGTTTGGAAGATTACTGTTGTCTTAGTGTCTTTCCAGTTTGGTCATTAGTTATATCCTCTTTTGCTAAATTAATGCCTACTCTCTCCCGGTAACACGCCCTTTTTTTTACTAACGAGTAGGGATAATTACAAAGTCTAAGTGTAAGAAAAGAGACCCTTTGTGCCATTTGCCTGTGTGCCTGATGCAACGTTTTTGCACAGCTGTAAATATCCTTGCCTGCTACCAATACTGCTCTTCAGTTCCAGTTATCATCAGCCAAAGCGGATCTTCACTTTGACAGAGAACAAGGACTGATGCTGCCTCACCCCCGGTTTTGCTGGCACCATAGCTGGCTGCCTGATCACAGCCCTGATGTAACAAAAGAGAGCCCAGAAACTTTTCCATCCCTCTCTGTTACCAAAATAAGGAACTTCACCCCAAGAATTACTTTGGCCTGAGGCCCAGAACAGGTAACATTCAATCCTAGGTGAATGGTGTTTTTTCCTACATATCAAGAAATGATTTAAAAGCTTCTCCAGTGAAACTACTACACTCAAAAATGAATGAGATCTCTCTCAAGCATCCAACACTCATTCTTAGCCCTTGGAGAACCCAGGAAAGCAGTATTCATAAGCGTAACAGCATTCTGAGGTAATTTTAAGATTATACTAGTAATTGACTTTCCATGACCCTACAGAATTGGATGGATACAGTAGAGCATCTGCTAGGGCAGTAGAGAAATAAAATTACCAAAGAAGAAAAAATATTCCATAAATTATTTCTCTGTAAAAGGAAGAGAAGAGAGGCAAGAATTTATAAGTGGAATCATTTTATGAGATCCATCAATATTAAGATAAATCAAATGCAGAATCCAAAGAAACTGTTTCCTATTTGGGTCAAAATAGATCTTTTTTCTAGGTGGCTGAATTAGCCTGAAGTCTGCCAGTTTCCTTAGAGCAGCAGTGGGGAACAGTTAGGTTTACCATTACTAACATTTCATGGATTTAATAATGCGAGGGAAAAATCATTAGCTCTGCAATGTGCACACTGCCTAGTGCAGAAAAGACAAAGCAGGCCAGTTTCCAGACTTACATTGCTAAAGTTTTACATTTATGAAAGTCAGTATGGTAAATCTACAGGAGCAGAAATAGAGCGCAAGCTTTCCTCTGTGGAAGATTCAACTCTGCCATACCAGGAAAAGGGGAAGAAGCAGCTCAAAGACAGTACAGGTGTCTTCTCCTTATACAGAGTTGGTTGCACAAAACAGACTCTTGAACTTGTAACAAACACCTAATGTAATAACAGATTAAACAGTGGGCAAAACATTCCCTTTTCCCTATGTTAAATAAAGACACAATGAGTTCCTGGTTTTCATAGCTTACATGTTCTGTTTTGTTGTAATTAGTAATTCCTTATAGTAAATATGCCAAAGTTAATGGGATACAAATGTTCACAGTCCACAGTACTGAAGTAGAAATTTAGCTTTTGAAATGCACTGAGACCTGCATATAAAGCACAAATCTTAGGCCAAATCCATGCTGCTATACCAGTTGAGGTTTCATACAGAATAAGAGAATCAAAAAGTATGAAACAAAATTTGTGAAGCACTTGCATGTCTATTTGTGTGCATTTCAGAACGTAAGCAGGTTTTACAAACACTTTAAGAAAAAATACTTGCTTTAGGTTCACGACAAGGCCAGTATTTAAGCAGAGGCATGAAGTACTTACCACCACCAGCACTTCCTTCTCTGCGGCCACGTGCACTGCCATCTCTGCCAGATTTAATGCGCTGGAGAACAGTGAAAAAGATTTGAAAAGAACAGAACAAACTCCCCATTTAGTAATACACATTAGGCAAAATTATTGAAAACTCAGCTTATAAATAAAACAGTAGAACAACATTAAACCAGGCTTACTATACTGTAACTAATAAAGCTTGTTTTTTCAACACACAAAATCAGTGTTAAATCCAATGTTTACATAAAACAAGAGTTCTATGAAATTCAAACAGAATATCTCAATAAATCTCTTTTCTTCAGATAAAATTTATACAAGGAATGCGCGTAGAAATAGCTCAGATGTACCTTTGTAAAATACAGCTGAAAAAACAGGCAACATAGCCCTCCTCGCACAAGTTCAAAGCAACCTCTGCCTATTAATGTCTTGTAAATCCCACAAGCTTTTTATTATTGTAAAGATTCAAGGGGGGGAAGTAGGAGAATCTATAAAAAGAACTATTCACCCCATACATCTTAAATTTTGAACACTTGGCACAACACTGTACTTTACAGCAAAATTTAATTTGCTGTTGAGTGTTAAATGCAAGATAAAGGTGAAGGCAAATACTTTAAAAGCTGTGTTTAAATAGTCAGTGCTCTTGCACAGAGGAAGGTACCATAAACATCTTCCAGCTGTGTTTCTTTTAGTGTTATTTGAAAACTTCTAACAGTTTATCAAAGCAAAGCCTCTGCATCCCAGGGCAGACTTGGCTTCTCTGGCAAAACACCAAATTTCTCATGCAAATATCTTGTCAATTACATGAAGGTACATCTCAGCAAGGGACTTTTTGATGGATAGGTACAAAGACTTGGTGTTTAAAGCACTCAGCTGTTAATAAAGTAATCTCTGCGTCTTGTTTCAAAATATGAATTCAGGATCTGATTAAAAGGCATGTGCACGCTGCCTAAGCGTGTATTCAGGTCAGCTACCATAGCCTCTTCACTCCTTTTTCACCAGGAAAGTATTGTGGAGTCTGGCAAAGTTGGAATGACACAGAAGTGAAAGAACTTTCAAAACTGATGCCAACAGAAAACGGAAGAACCCTTAAATCAAAACTCACAGGAGTCAGACAGGAAAGGAGGGAGCCTGGTGTGAAACCAGGAATGGTCTCAGAGCGATCCAGTCCGGGACCAGAATTTCTCATACTTTTTGTTTATTTTGGGAAATCCTCAAGTTTAAAATATATTCTCTGAATTCTGGATTAAATATCCTACTCGCAGCCCAGTGAAGCAGCATATACAAGTCCTTCAGGAGGCATGTTCAGACTCTCCAAATGTTGAATGACTGACAACAAGCCTGCCAGTGGAAGCTCAGCTCCTGCCTGCCAGAGGGAAGTGATCCCTATGGGACAGTGCCCTCAGGGAATTTATATCCTAGGACTTTACTCCCAAAATACTATAGAAGTACTACAGCTTACGCATATGAGTAATGCCTGTAAAGTTCCAAGGGAGTAGTTTAGAAGTCATCCTATACTAAAAGCAGACATTTAAAATAGGTCCAATGATTTCCACCCTAAAAATGCCTATTCCTCTCCCATGACTGCAAAAGAAATTTAGGATGATTAGTCCAGATGTAGATGCCTGAAGCAAAAGGCAGTCAGTCCCCCTCAGCGTTTGCACCTATCATCACTGCTTCACACCACACCCCATCAGCCCCTCATTTTCAGTTATTAAGCTCACTTAACGGAAATAAATGGTAATGTGCGTGTACATCAGTGCCAAGAAGGTTGTGTGAACTTTTACACTGTTACCTGTCTTTTTTTAAACTGAAATGTGAAAAAGAAAGATTAATGCAGTTAAAAAAAAAAAAAAAAAAAAGATAAAAAAGGTTACAGGGGGGAAAAAAATGGTGTGAGAAGCAGGGAGAAAAATTTTATACAGTGAATGAACCCCACAGATGTTCCTAAATTCTTGGCTGGAAATATTTAACAACTTGTCCGTGTTTGAGAACCCAGTGAAATAAGTACTCCAGAATATTTACTTTGGTACAAACTCCATGTGGATGTACTTATTCTAGAAAAACAATGCCCAAATAGCAAATTTCAATGAATTTCTACAGGAAGACAAAGACTGTGCAGACTTTGAAATGTAGGTATATTGCAGTAGCATTTAGCTATTTGCTCTTTACTGGGTGCCATTGAGAAATCACGGGTTAGTCTGAAATTGGGAGCAGGAATTGGACTATATTTGGCAATGCTAACTGAAACCAGTGTTGCTACTGGAAACTTAGGTGGTGAAACATTAAAATTTCATAATTCTAGAACTTGAAAGTATAGTTTATGGCTGTGTACTCATGGATGACAGAAGGAATTTCTTAGGACAAAAATATCTATTAATTTCCAAAGCCAGATGGTGGACATAAGACTAAAAAAAACCACACACACACACAAACCAACCGAGCAAACAAAAAAATTCCCCAAGTGCAAAACTATGGGAAGGGAACCCAGATGTAACAGCAATAGCAAAAAGGAATTGCAGGGCTATTGTTTGCAAGGCAGCACTGATACTGAGATTCTCTCACAGAAATATACTTGACTGTTAACACAGGCCAGCAGCATACTGAACTGCAGTGCATTCTGTAACATCTTTTTTTTTTCTTAGCATCTTTTCTTCTCTACATGTACAATGGCGGTAATTTTTAAGAAAACTGGGTCACTGGGTTCCTTAAGGGCCAGAAAAATTTGTTCCTTTCCTTGAGGAGACACTGAACTTGGGAGATTTCAGAAGGTGGCAGACGAGAGCCAGAAAAGGGAGACAAGAGCATGCATCCCCATGTCAAGGACCTACAAGAAGGAGCAGAAAGCAACTTCAGAAGCCTCATTGGTTCTGAAGAGAACGTACTAGGAACCCCAGGGGAAGAATTTTGCTGCCATTCAGAAACTCACTGAGCTTATTCAAACAGGCTGGAAGCATGGGCTTGGCCTGTAGGGATGAAGTTAACAGAGCTGACCAGAAACCTGGTTTATTTCTAGTGGTGGTGCTGATTTTGAGGGAGCAGTGTGGTGCTGTTCTGTTTTGGGTTTGTTTGTTTTTTTTTTAAACCTGGTGCACTTCAGTTTTCTCTGTAACTGGGTTAGTTTAAATTATAACAGAATGAGGTGTATTTGAATTTAAAAGCCTGTTTTCTTTTCTGGCCAAGACTCTATAGGAAAATGTTTAGGCAGATCTACCTTAAAGCTTTGACTAACTATAAACGCCATCATAGACACTATATTTTTTCTCTCTACTCCATTCTCATGAGATCCCATGTGGAGTAGTGCTGTGTTCAGGTCTGGGATCCCCAACAGAAGACAGACATGAACCTGTTGAAACAGGTCCAGAGGAAGCAGCAACCAAAAAATGATCAGCAGGAGGGAATACCTCTCCCATGAAGAAAGGTTGAGAGAGCTGGGGTTTTTTGGCCTGGAGAAGAGAAGCGACAACTTATTGTGGCCTTCCAATAATTAAAGGGGTCCTACAGGGAAAATGGGAAGAAACTTTTTAGTGGGGCCTGTTGCTATAGGACAAGGAAGGGGTAATTGTTTTAAACTAAACAAGGGGAGATTCAGAATACATATAATGAAGAAATATTTTATGAGAGTGGTGAAACGCTTGCCCAGAGAAGGTGTAGGTGCTCCATCCCTGGCAATATTCCAGGTCAGGTTGGATGGGGCTCTGAGCAACCTCATCTAGCTGAAGATGTCGCTGCTCATTGCTGGGGGTGGCAGACTAAATGACCTTCCAAGGTCAATCTCAACTATTCTATGATCTTTTAAACATTTTATTGGTAGCTCTTTCCTCACCAGAAAGTATAGAAATGCCTTCAGAAAAGTTCTCGCTTCCAACATGCAATAAACAGGAAGAGATGTGACAATTTTTTACCTTTTTTTAAAAACATATTCAAGCATGAATTTTCGTAAAGGACAAAAATGTTTTCCTTAGAAGCCTCGACATTTGCAGACCATGGCACATAAATACACCTTGAGTGTAAAAAATGCTGGAATTATATACAAGGAAATAGGTAACACCTCCATCTCCAGGGACCTCTCTCTCTCTCACCATCTATAAAAAAAATGCAGTTTAAACTGGTTTCATCTCTGAGATTTCCTAAGTAAAGCACTGAGGTATTGAAAGTTATTGTTCAACTGAACACTGAACAAGAAACTAAGCAAAGGGGTTTTAGCACACTTCAGAGAGATCTCTTCATTGTGAGTTTTGCAAAATGGGAACATTATACCTGATCATCTGTTTTGCTTACTGATACCATTATGGGAAAGACATGGATGAATATTAGTGCCACTACAGTTGTGGACTGCTTTCTTTTGTTCATTTTCCCAAGTGCTTTAAATTTTACATTGACTGAAAATCCAAGCCAATATATTTCACTAGCCCCTCAAAGTAAGCTTGTGGCATACATCTGGAGCCCTTTGCTCAGAGTTTCAGTTTTAAAATGTCCTAGTGTACATGTGCATACTTAAGACTAAATAAAAGTGAAAATAAAGACTGAAATAAAAGAGAAGTAACTAAGGATGCATTTACACATGATCTGACATCAAAGAGGAGACAGTAAGTGTTACCAGGAGCCGAGTAAATTAGGTAAGACTTAACGTGTCCTAATGTGACCATGTAGCTTTGAGGCAATTCACTGGATAGGAAGAGGAAGCTTGAACAGTTCTCAGCTCAACAGCTTCCAAACAAGAAGCTGATTTTTATTTTGAAATCTTACTTTATCACAGGAATAACAAGAAAACAATGCACGCACACACACATACTCATTCATCTGAACAGCACAGAAGTTATGATCTCATACCTTTCACAGGCTGCAGCTCTTCCATGGTGGGTTTTTTTTTTTTCAGTTTAAAAATTGGCACTAACATGAACAATTTACTTCTACCCCTGTAATCTGTCAACACTGCAACTTTGTATATAGCAAAAAAGAGCTCTACTACATAGACAAGTTCTTAGGCTCTCCTTCTCCCCCTGTAGTTGCCTCATAAATACACTTAATATGGTTTGGCAAGTAAGTAGGAAAGACGACATTCCAGAGACATTGAATTATGTGGGTGGCTCCAGCATTCCCACCACATCCACATAACCCATCTTTCACTAGTATTTAAAATCACAGAAAATCCAGTGCTCCAAAAACACTCAGCTATAAGGCTGTTCAGTAATTTAAAACTTAAAAACCCCAAATCCACAAAATACAAGCCTCTCTAAAGCGGGAAGTTAATACACATTTTATCTTGAAGTACTGGAAACATTATTTTAGCTTCATCTATCTATGTAGTGATACTGTATATCACAGAAAGAAACAAGCTTACCTGCTCTCTGATTTCTTTTAATTTTTCCACTTTCTGGAGTTTTGTCACATATTCCTGGACTTCTTTCAACCCCATATCTGTGCAGAGACGAACTAAAAATCGTAGGCCTAATTGAAAAGCAAAATATTTGTAAAAAACTAAAAGCTTACAAGTAGGTCAAACTACAAGTGCACCCTAACAGAATGACAAACAACATAAATAGCTGAGAATACCAGTATGATTATGCAAGTTGTGATATTTCACATTTTCTGTAATGCAGTGTCTACAACCATGAACAGTACAAATACATTTATATATGTGGAAGGCTCAAGACTCACTAACTCATCTGGCTCAGAACTCTTGACATTTGCAAAATACTTTGGAAACCAGAAAGCATAATAACAATACTAAGTTATTATCGAGGAGACACTACCAACAGCATTTTGATAACAAAATTTTACAAATGCCAAGTTAATCAGAATGGTTCGTCTTTTCTGTTGCTGCGGTTGATTTTTTAAAGACTAGTATTTACAGAGTTAAAAAAAAAAACAACAAACCCAAACCAACAAACCAGGCATGATAGACTACAATTGTATAATGGAACAAAAAGAAGCCCTAAACACAATCTCCTGAGCCACTACACCAAACTCTGAAAATGTTGTTGCTGTTTCTGTCAACATCCTTTCGAATGAAATGCCTCTAAAGCAGAAACGAGCATGACACAAACCATTATCCTCCTGAGTTTTTTTGTGCTAAGTTAGTTTTCTGCTGGTTTAGGGAGATGAACTTGTTTACTGAGGGATCAGAGAAGCAACAGAAGGAGCACTAGGAATGTGGCTGGGAGCACACGGCCAGGGAGGGCTGAGTGAGAACACACTGTTCCAACAGTAGAAAACTTTTAAATCTCTTCAATTGTCCTGTCCAACTTCTGCCTTCGTTTTGTAATTTGTCCTGGTTTGAGGTAAAACGAACCAATTTTCTGTTTTACAGCACATTATTCAGAAAACTGTTTCCTCACACAGTGGTAAGACCTGATTATACCAAGGGATGGTATGCAGAGGCCCTTCCTTATACTTATTGCTGTAACAACCAAGGTCAGGTAATTTTGTTATTTGCCCCACTGGAGGCTCAGAAGAAGAAAAATGTAGAGGGGTCCTGTAGGGAAGAGCAGACAGGACAGGTGACCCAAAACTGACCAACAGGGTATTCCATCCCATCCACACCATGCTCAGTATAAAAGCTGAGGGATCAAGGAGGACCCTGCCTGTTTGCCTGCCTCTGACACTGATCCCAGCATTCCTGACTCCAGATCTGGAATCCAGCTCCTGTCAATCATTATAGGTTGAAATTCTCAATGGATCTTCTAGAGACTGGCTCAGCTACTATCCTTAAAAACCCAACAGCAAAATCTCACTCTTCCGTTATTTTGGAAGGCCTGGCTTCAGTAAAACTTAACAGTAAGATTTTCTTCTATCTAGAAACTTAAAGCAGCAGTTTCAACCAGCAGTGAGTAGAAGTAAAAATACATATATTTTATCTTAAGAAAGATTAAATAAGTAACACAGTTTAAAAATTTACAAAGTATGTATGAGAGAGAACTCAACTGATCTACTGCAGCTGAAGTTTATTTTCTCCTCTCTTCTTCAACATTACCCTAATATTTCCTAAATCACGCTTTAGAGTTGTCACAGAAAACATGCAGCATTAGCATGAACAAAAATGTTAGTTCAGGAAAATATTTTCATATGAAAAATACTTACATCATACCACTACTAACACATACATTCAATGTAATAAAGTTTCCTCTGACAGTTGTAACCACTCAATGAAACAACTTACATTCAACACTCTCTGGGAATTTTCTGTGAATGACTTTGTATTTCTCTAGTGCTTTCTGGTAGTCACCTGCAAACAAAACATACATCTCCTGTCCACATATCCAAACATAAGAAAATAATACCTGACAAGAAACTGATATGGTTTAACATCACTTCATTTTTTTTAGTTTGAGTACATAATTTAATATAGTAAAATCAAATTTGATAAAACCAAACTTAACATTCTTTAATTACTGATTAAGAGGAATTTTCTGATTTTGCCCTTTTTGACCTGCCTCTAGGACCTCATTGTTCTACGACACATCTACTAGACAAGCTGGATCAGGCACATCAAGGTTTATCTATGGCTGCATATGCAACGGACTGGTCAAACTGAAATGTGTAACAGTGGAGCTCTGACTGTCCTTCCTTCCCTCAGAACACCCACTGTGTGTTTCTCCTTTGCCCACATCCAGTAGTGAAGTAATTATTCTTTAAAATTTTTGCCTTCAATTTTGGCTCAGCTTGATAATTACGGAAAGGACTGATAGACCTGAATCTAAAGCCTCATGCAATTTCTGATAAAATTTTTTTTTTGAGGTATCACTATTTTTTTTTCTTTCCAAGTGCAAGGTAGAGATCTGCTATGGATTAACACAATCAGCTGGGAATTTTGCCAGTGAATCTTCAATGGCTAAAAAGCAGCCAAACCCATTGTGTTTCTTTATCTGGAAAACAGTTAATCTGTCTAGTTTTGAGTGGTGCTGACTGTTCTTAATTTACTAACTTACCCAGGTCCTGTTCCTTTTCTCACTGTTGTATTAAATAACTGAGCAGAGTGAGAAAATGTACTTATTTATTATGGAAGTCTGTTCTGTAAAATTCTAAAGAAGCATAAAGGAGAATGGTAAAATGGTACAGCAAGAAAGAAGAGTATTCTTTCCATCATCAAGTAGCTTGCATGCATTTTAGGTGATGAAAAAACCCAGAAAGATTAGTCACTTTCCATTTTGCTTCTTTGTGTAGTATGTTCTCAGTAAGAAAATACAGCACATTAAGGCTGTCTTTTGTTTGAGTCATGCAAATGATATTTGAATACGAAAAAAACATATCTGCTGTTGAAAAGCTGTGGGAATTAGGTAACTTTAAAATCTAATTACTTATGTTAGATCAGATGGTTGTATAATTACATTTTTTAAACTTTTATCAGACCATTCATGCTGTAGTATCATCTTTATTTTACTTATTTAACAGCACAGTGAGTGTTTGGAATGGATGGTTTGGAACGGAAGGTACTTTTGAAGATCATCTAGCCTAACCCCTCTGCCATGGGCAGGGACATCTTTGACCAGTTCAGATTGCTCAAGAAACTTTAAACCCTTTCAGTGATGGGGTATCCACAACTTCTCTGGGGAACCCGTTCCAGTGTCTCAACACCCTCCATTCTAAGAAATTTCTTCCTTATGTCCAATCTCAGTTTATCCTCTTTCAATTTAAAATCTCTTGTCCCTTGTCTTGTCACTACAGGGCCCGGTAAAAAGTCTTTCTTAGACGACACCCTCTCTTCTCCAGGCTGAGCAACCCCAGCTAACTATAACAAATGTTACAAACTTCCAACCAATTACAAAAATGTTAAAGAACTTACCGCTTCTCCTGTAGCAAGCAGCAACCATCAGCTGCCACTTCACTTGTGTTGGCCTGCATATGAATAAATGAAAATTACGCACACCACCAAACAATGATAAGCACAATGGTATGCACAGCATTGGTAAAGACCTACTATTAAACTACTCTTGAATTTTTTCACCTAGCATATTACACTTCTAAGAAGGATTCAGCCTGTTCAGTTCACACACTGTCTTCCCCTGTGTCATGCTCCTGTGTTCAGGCCTTGACATCACTAATTTTTAGCCCAATATTCTAGTCTTTCTCCTGCTCATCATTCTGTGCACCAGACACAATAATAGACTTGACAGAGGAACCACTAAACTGTCTGAGGCACAGAACTATGCAATGGGGGAGAACAAAATGCTTGAGCTGTGTTCTGAGGAAGTCCCCCAGTAGGGTCCAGAGCACGCCCAAGAGATCCCTGCCAGGAGGCACACTCCCCACTTACAGCTTCAAACCGTAGCTTCTCCTCTGTCACCACCTCCATGTCCAAGTTGCTACCTGTCCTTCTCTTTTCAGCACATAACGGTGACAGACATGGTCAGAGAAGAAAATCATAGAATCATAGAATGGTTAGAGTTGGAAGGGATCTTAAAGATCATCAAATTCCAACCCCCCTGCCATGGGCAGGGACACCTCTCACTAGAGCAGGTTGCTCAAAGCCCCATCCATCCTGGCCTTAAACACTTCCAGGGATGGGGCATCAACTTCCCTGGGCAACCTGTTCCTCACCACTCTCACAGTAAAGAACTTCTTCCTAATATCTAATCTAAATCTCCCCTCTTCCAATTTATAACTATTACCCCTCATCCTGTCACTAGACTTCCTGACAAATAGTCCCTCCCCAGCTCTCCTGTAGGCTCTCTTCAGATACTGGAAGGCTGCTAAAATACTTGAGATCTTTGAGCACATACAACAAAACTGTTGGACTCTTTCCTCATTCTTACCAAGATGGTGTAAAAATCAGGAAATGCTCACGTTAGCAACGTCAGGATGCTCTATAAGCCAAAGCACTTTTCACATGTGGCTCACAATTCAACAGCAGCATATCCCAAAGGCACTGTACGCTAACATTTTCAGAACAGTTTTGTTACTTATTCTCTTCAATTTTTCCGTTCCAGTCACAGCACAGGCAATTTTTAACTCTAAATATTCTGTTTGCCTTGTAGTTGCCAAACAAGCTCATGAAAAACAGCTGCTTCACCATTTTTAGTTTCAGCTGAATATGTCTCCTGCAAACAACCAAGGCAGCCAAGCAGACACCATAATAAAGTTTATTATGCATTTCAGTATGAAAATTCTAGATAGAGCAAATTGTCAGCAGCCAGCATTAGCTGCACAACTCCTTTTATTAATGAGAGATTTGTGCATGCTTGTAAAATGTAATACAATGAAAAACTGGTTCTCAATTCACTGTCTAGCACATTACCTTAGAATGTGATTTAAAATGTAATAATCATGAATACACCCAACAATGCTAAGCTAAAAATGCTGGTTACAGTAAAAACAAAGTTATAAAATACAACTTTATTTACAATTAGTAGTAATTTGTAACCATTCATATTTATAATTAGTATATCTAGAATATTTTTAATATCAAATAAACACCAAGCCATCTACGTTTTGTTATCTACTATTAAAAATGTCTCTGTATTACAGATACAGTCCAATTACAAAAAATAATGAAGAATTTCATATGCCAATTATTCCTAAGTACTTTACAATCCACATACTTCACGTTTCATGCATGGAATGAGAGCAACATGAAGCATAAAAATTGAGATTTTTGCCAAAACAAGATTATGAAATAATTCTTTTTAGTTTCAGCTGTTTCTTTCCAACGTTTCTAAGAAGGCCGTGAATGCCAGCGTACATGATCTCATAGCTTGACTAAAATACAATTTTTTAAGGTGGTCAGTATTTATACTGAAAAGAATACTGGCAAGCCTGTGAACTCTGATTTCTGCGAACTGTGTCCTGCCTGTGTATTTTCATCTAATCTACATCTCTTTCCTTATCATCATACCACAATTTGGGTGAAGACTGTGTTTTTCTATTTATTTCTGCTTCCATTTTTAATCTTTATTTAAATCTTGGATTTTCTCTTCTATAATCAATGTCTGCTCTAATTCAAGCCCTTTCAAAACCAGAATTAGTATTTTTTACTGAAATTCTAACAACCTATTCAGAGTATAATCTTTCCTTGAATAATACTGTACAAATTTTAGTTCACATGTCATCTTGCTCATGCCTGCATTCAAATTCACAGAACGAAAAGAACGTCAAATTTTAGGCCATCACAAGACAAGCAACAACTGAGTTTTGCTTACTGTGATTTTTGACAGGTTTCCCAATGCACAAACCAGAGAAATTCACGCTTGCTGGAGCAAATTTTATTTGCATGAATTTTAGTTGGTCTATTAACATAAAATTCTTCATGAACTTAGAGAAAATTATTTGTTTCCACATAAAAAGACTGTATGCATGTCTTTTTAGAATTTTGGTTGACCTCTGGATTACAGATTTCAATTTAACCACATTTTTGTTTATTAAACATTTGTCTGGTAAGCTCTCTCTCTGATCTAAAATAAAACATATAGCTTATATATTTTCTTAAGTGGACCACATTCTGTTACAGGACAATTTCAACAATTAAGTTGCTGAATTGAACTCAATATATTTCAAATATGTCTTACCAGGATCAATTTGATCTGTCAATTTATTTTCACTAATCATTGGTAATTTTGTATTACATATTTTTATTTACTTAGAAGAGCAAAGGTAATAGTCTTTCTATGGGATTAGAAATTATGTGAAAAGTGGAAATGCAGCAAGAACTGCTAAAAGATACATTTATCTAACCGTCATAGAATCATAGAATGGCTAGAGTTGGAAGGGACCTTAAAGATCATCAAGTTCCAACCCCCCTGCCATGGGCAGGGACACCTCCCACCAGAGCAGGTTGCTCCAAGCCCCATCCAGCCTGGCCTTGAACATTTCCAGGGATGGGGCATCAACAATTTCTCTGGGCAACCTGTTCCAGTGCCTCACCACCCTCACAGGAAAGAACTTTGTCCTAAGATCTAATCTAAATCTTCCCTCTTCCAATTTAAAACCATTACCCCTTGTCCTATCGCTAGACTTCCTGACAAAGAGTCCCTCTCCAGCTCTCCTGTAGCTCCCTTCAGATCCTGGAAGGCTGCTATCAGGTCTCCCCAGAGCCTTCTCTTCTCCAGGCTGAACAGCCCCAGCTCTCTCAGCCTGTAAATCAAATCCTCAGCACATGATAAAATAATAGAAAGAACATCTTTTGCATAAAGCCATACAGAAGGTGGTAATGGTGGCTCTAGGAGAGCTGTTTCCCATTTCTGAGCTGTGCATAATGGCAGAGAAAAGAGATTCTTCTATCTAATACTATCTTGGGCCCAATGAAGCATCTTACTTAACAATGAAATTGCACAGTAAGGGCAAAACCACACTGCAAACAAACAGAAATAGTCTTGACTGTGGTGTTTGCTTATAGCTTTAAAGTTACCCAACTAATTTATCTCTAGGTATACTTATGGCCATCTAATCACAGAATATTTGATTAGGCGTAAAATAAAACTTACTTACAGGATAAGTGCTGCTCTCTCAAAGTACTCAATGGCTTTTTCACAAAAGCGAGTGTTAACGTAGTAGGCTCCAAGCCATTCAATGACCTCAATGTTTGAGGGGAAATACCGGTATGACTGACAAAATAGGAACAGTGAAAGAAACACAATTTTAGTGATAAACAACATTTTTATGTTACTTCTGGAATATCTTACTCAAGTGTTTAATTCTCCAGATGCCAAAATTCTGTAATATATGAATGAAGGCAGTGTGTTATACCAAGTAATCTCGAGGGAGGTGGAAGTGAGCCAAGCTTTCTAATTATGGAATGCTTTTTAGAAGTTACCTGAGATAGTCTGTCACATTTTCCATCTTGCCTTATTTGAAATAGTTTGCAACAGCAAAAATGTTTACTTAGATCATGTCTACATGTAAGTTACCTAAGATGTTAAACAATGCTAACTAATACACACATAATTCCAACTCAAATCAGTCTGCTAGAAAACCTACTTAAAAGCATTCTTTTCTATGAAGTACATATGAACGTAAATAACATTTTGGGCTTCTCAGAAATACCCACTGAAACAAGCAGCAAGATTACCATCAAGCACAATTCCACTAGTATTCAGATTGCAACACAGATCTTGGCTGTCCTCATTCTACACAGACCAAAAAAACCTCTAAGACTGCAGCAAAGCAACTTCCTGTCTTAGTCTTGTTCCTAAAGCAGAAGAATCCCTACAAACTACTGATACACACAGTATATATGTACATATAGTTTTGATACATATAGTTTTGTTAATAGACCAACATACAGTACTATAGTTGGTTTGGAATAAGAGAGGATGCCTGTCTTTAGGCAACTGTGTATATACAACCTGTAGCTGTATCATTAAAATAGGTATAAAAACTTACACATAAACACAGATACATTATATGTGTGTACCTCCATAACCACTATACAGATGTAGCTTCTAACCAATGCCATCGTGCTACACACCTTTAAAATTACAGCTTTGTATCTATTTTTAATTCCACCTCAGACTATATTTTAAATTACAATTGTTACAGCTCAATGTAAACAATTGCCATAAGAAAAATGAAAGTCTAAGGTCAAACACAATGTGGAAACACAGGTTATGCGTTTCCTTAGGCTCTGACTACAAAAATTAAGATTTTGTCAACTTCTCAAAGAAATACTTTTTTTCAATGACATTTAAAAAAAATAATCAATTGTTAATTGGATGTAGAAACTTATGACAAAATGTTCTTTAACGTTGCAAAAGCAATAAAGAGCAAGTACCTCATAGTAGTAATGAAAAGCTTGGGATTTATCCCCTTCATTGTCGTATAATTTCCCTAGCTTTGAAAGTACGTGTGGATCAGTTGGTACTACGCTGGTCAACTGGAGGAGCCACTCAATGGCTTGATTGGGATCTCCCATGATGTCATACCTGAGTTTTCTTCAGTCAAGGACTGATGCCAATAGTATTTTAGTTTACTCAGAATTCCTACTACTTTACATGATGCAATCTATATGCTGGGCAGATACACCAATCACTGTAGCATGGAGATATGTTGAGATTCATTTTTTTTATGCATTATTTTCGGAATTTCATTCATATCACAGTATTTTTGTTATGCTGAAGAAGAAGAAATATTCAGAGGCTTTAGCTTCTCTACCTTAAAAACACTGTGTGCTAAACAGAACTTTGAGCTCGGTTTTCTTCTCTGTCACTAATTTTACTTTGACTTCTTAGGAATAAAGTGTGAGAAACACTTTACCACTTGGATATATATTTTTTTTTAATGTATTATTTTGTCCTAAAGTAAGTGATTAGGTAAAACTGCTGTCCTCAAGATCACACTTCTGCCTGCAGTGAGATTTTCTGCTGTATGCCTAAGCAGCACAGCACAGACAACGGATGATTCTGGTCCAGCCAGCTTTCTCTGTAATTCAGCCTGCAGTGTGCTCTCCCCTCCTCAGGCAAAGGGTACAATGGCTCAGACCTCTGCAGCACTGAGAGCTGGAGCTACTGCTCAACACGTTTTTCCAGTTTCTGCTGCACCCTTCATGGACAAAACTTGGAATGTTGGTGGAAAGCAGTTTTACACAGCAGTGGAGTAGAGAAATTCTCCCCCAGATTGGAACTGGGAGTTCTAGGGTCATTAATAAAGGGCCTTGCTGTTATGCAAGGAACAGAAACCACAGCCCTTTTGTATTTTAGGAGGTTACTTATTTTAGTGACTAAAATACATTTTTATTACCTTCACTATTCTTGTAAGTGTTGTACAACAACTGGAATCTGTTCTGCCTCAGGGAGGATTTTATTACGGTTTGCACACCCTCAGAAGCATTGTTAAAAAAATTCATAGTGCAGAACATCACTGGTGATGTGCAAAGTGAACTCCTCCCCTCCTCAGCTTTTCAATCCATTAAGCTTTTGCGGTACTGGGAGACTATTTTCTTACACAAACACTAACTAATCTCAAAACTGCTTTCAGAACATTAATTGTATATTTTTTTTCTTAAAAATTTTTCTGTTGTGTTTACATCTGTCACATTATTTAGTGATAAAATCAGCAGCATTATAAATACTCCAGAACCCACTTTAATACTGAGTGTAAGTGTATCCCCTGCAGTGTGAACAGTCTTAATGTACTTCTTCACTCTATTCAATGGAAATGTCCAAGAAGGTTTTAAGGTCTGTTTTCATTTTCACAAACATCAGAGAATGATCATCTTAATTCTAACAGATACTATAGTAAATTGCCAAGTCCTCATGTCATGATTGAAACACATACTTCAGATTACATGAGTTTACTATAACTGCTATCCCTTCTTATAATCCAGAAAAAGATACATGCTTGCTATCTGGTGAAGGACTTGGGCGCTATTTTGAAGGATTGCATGGAGTTTAAGAAAACAATCCAAAGCTTCATCTACTCTGCTTAACTTCTTGTATGTTAAACCTAAAAAATAAAGGTTACATTATTAATGCAATGAGAAAAAAAATGACTTCATATTAACTGACAATAACCAACAAAAATCACATAGGAGCACAGTATCCCAAGTTAGTACAGCTGCCTTGACATTGACAGACTCTCTTCTGGAAAGCCATGCTTGTAATTCTTATCAGCCAATGTGACCTACCAAACTGGGAAACACAAGGAACACTAATTAAATCAAAGACCAAGGACATACTTATACTCACTTTTTGAGCAAGATCAATCAAGGAAAGGGAGGATTTTTAGAGGGGAATGACTCTGACTGCTTAACAATGCTAGAACCAGTACATTTTTAGTAAATAGTAGAAATTTTTTTCTTCAAACTGACTTAATCATCTGCAGTTACTAGTCGATGTTATTAACACTGGTATTTTTTTACTGAACAGATAGGAAGTACAAATTAATACCTTGTTATAATATAAATTACTATATATTTCTATACAAGAAAACTTTGAAAGGCAGATTCTCAGAAACATCAGTGTTACCTTTAGACAAAAGCATCTTTGGCTTACCAAGATTATACAGTGCTTCAGTGCATGAGGAATCATTCCTGAGAGCTTCCTTATAGAACTCAGCTGCTTTTTCATAGTCTCCGTTTGCAAAAACAGTATTTCCTTTGTTAGTCAGAGCTGCTGGATTGTACCTATCAGAATTTACAGCTAAATCTGCATACTTAGTTGCTTGTGCCAAATCATTCTCCTACAGGAACAAAACGTTGTATTAGTTATTTGCCAGTTAATCTTCTCACAGCTGTGGCTTCTTTCAGCTAATATGGTGGAATTCGAAAAAATTGAGAATGACACAAATAATATATTCTTTAGTCCTAAACTATTCCTTATGTAATTGCATAAGGCAGATCATCTCTTTCAAGTTTCAGAGAACTTCACAGTTGAGATGTCTTCTGCCACTCTGTCCTATTCAGTCTAGAAGTTTTCTTTGTTGCAACAAAATAGTATTTCTTTAAAAAAAAAAATAATTAAGCTTCCATACCATACAAGCTTCATACACAAACAGGCCTGCCTAAACTAGATTCTTCCCAGGTTCCTGAAGTTCTGCCAGGGTCTTCAGGATCCCAGTTTTGAATGCAGCTGCTGAGCTTCTGCACAAATCCCACTGCAGACACACATGCTGCTGTAGGAACGGGCTCCATCTCACTCTTTGTCCCAGCAACAGGATACAAAGCACACTCCCAATTTCACCTACAGCCAGGAATTGCTGCTCCGCAGTAACTCCTCCACCATGCAGTTTCTTGTTGTTTACAGAGAGTATTTAGACAGATACAAGAATTGCTACACAGATACAGGAGCTGCAACACAAACTGCAGTTCCTAATTAGTTTGGTTGAAGCAAACACTTACCAAATAATAAAGGAATGAAAGGTTTGTTGCAGCTGCACTCTTTACTCTGCTATCC
This sequence comes from Thinocorus orbignyianus, assembly GCA_013400375.1. Taxonomy (NCBI): domain Eukaryota; kingdom Metazoa; phylum Chordata; class Aves; order Ciconiiformes; family Thinocoridae; genus Thinocorus; species Thinocorus orbignyianus. The sequence continues at coordinate 1,029,346 of VXBW01002690.1, read as the reverse complement.
TTTTTTGCAAACGTTTTCAAAGTCGCCACTGCCTAGAAGTAATTTGGAAACAACTTATTTCCCACTGAAGCAAACTGAAACCAAAATTCTTTCACAAAGCATTAATAACCTTCACAGTAAAAAACTGCTAAAATTATCACTTATATACTGACATACATAATAATTACTAGAGCTTGTGACCCACACTTGTAATCACCTACACACAGAAGTAGACCTATATTATACATAATATTAATCTTGGTCACAAAATTTCAAAAGTATTAGCTATTTATTAGTTCTTCAAAATTCAGATTAGATATGGCTACTTAGAAGTACACAGATATCTGACAATTCTGCACATACAAAACACAAGTTTATATTAAAGGATTTTAATCTAGTCAACTAATTAAAATTCTCATACTGATTTTTCCAGTTCTTTAAGTGAACACAGAAGGACTGACGTCAGAACTCTTAAAAATCTAAAAAAAAGTAAAAGCTATATAAGAAACCCATACAAGACATCAGGGTTGGATTTCAACTTCCAGTTGTTTTGTGTAATAAGATGACACCTATCTAGGTTCAGGAAGCATTCAAACATGAAGATGGACCCAGAAGATCAAGTTGTTTTTTTAAACTTTTACATGAAAACTATACTTCATAACTTCAAAAAGTAAGTTTATGGACAAAAAAGTAAACAAATTTATAGCTAAGAAACTATCAAAGAAACTTTGAAATAAAAGGCAGCCTCTTTTTTTGATTGACTATCTGTTAGTATTTCTAAGTGCAAATGAAATTATCAAGAAAAATCTGGCTTGTTTACTCTAAATATTTATATTAACCACACAAACTGTCAGAATATTGCAATGAGCCCAGTTCTGTCATCTCTTACAACACAGATGTTGCAACCTCAATTTAGACATCAACATTAGCAATTCAAAAGTTTGTGTCTTCCTCTACATGAAACCTAGAAGCTGCTGTTTCCACATCAGCCTGAACACATGACAGTGTATGCAGAATGCCAAAACAAACATAAAGGAAACACGTTTTAATTGACTGTCATACATACTGTTTTTACAGTTAATTTACAAAAAAGACATGACTAGTACTAATGAAGTGTAAAATGACAAAGCATACACAGCTCCATGTTGTTCATTTAGTCAACCAGATTCCAAGAGCTAAGAACTACTAAAGATCATAATATTCTCGTAATAATAGAAAATTCTCTAAAGAAATACACCAATTTCAACCAAGAAAAGCATTTCAAAAGTTAGTATTTAGATTTTGTGGTCTCTGAGATGTAAGACATTAACTATGATAATTTTAAATTTTTATATGTATTTGTGACCTTCTCCAAAAGCGGAATGGTCCCAGACCTAACACTACTACACCTGAGGTACTCTGCTCTTAGGCAGACTTGTTTGGTCCAACAGAATTGATTTTTAGTGAACCTGGAGCTATATAGCTCAAAGTCACTTTCTAAAAGCCATGTTCCATTGTAGCTGATTTCTTTACCTTTGCTTTCACTATTAAATGGCACCTTTATCATAAAGATTAGAGTGGAATTAATCTCTTTTTCACATATAATGAAAAGTTCATATGACTGAACTCTCTTCCCTTACTGGCAAATTTTGTAGCAGGTCTCTTGAACCCTTTCAGCAATTATGAGCCCGAGGATGTATATCCATAGCAATACTCCTCCTTGCAAAGTAGAAATGTTTTCACTGTAACATCACCTAAATTTATATATTTCTAAATAACTTCTAACTTTCTAATCCCAACAATAACAATTACGTAGATTCAACAATCAAAACACAGATTCTCCAAATCATTCATTGTGACATCTTTGCAGTGTACCTAAACTACTTGCTTACTTCAAAGAAGCTTGTCTGACTCAAGCAGGGCCTGCCAGAGATGTTAAGGAGCTGCATGGCTAACTTGCAGAATTTTGTTCCTAAATTCAAAGTTGATCTGCGAAGTAATAAAAAAACCCAAAAACACAAAACCCAACCCAAAACAACTAATACACAATCCCCCTTACTTATAAAATACTGTCTAGTTGTGTTATGGTAATTTCTATCCTGAGTTTATTTTACTTTTTTTTTGCTAGACTGTTTTAAAATAGTATATTAATCACGATAAGCCCATAGTTAGGTCCATTATAGTTACAGCAGAAATCTATTTTACTTTTTTTTCTTGAAACACAATAAAACTTTCAGCCTTGAAACAGAGTATTTCAAAAAGTTTCCATTCTTGTTCTTCAGCCAAAGGTGTGTTGAACAGGTGGTGAGTTAGTAAGTATATGAACAACAGACAGGATGAATATCAGTGGCAGCTGCAGTTTTATTAGAACAAAAACAAAAGACTCTGCAATCACCACTCTGCAGTTCCACTCTACTACTAAGTAGTGCCAGTGAAGGTCAAAGGTGTTCTATCACATAATCAAAATAAAAAGAGCATCTTTTCCACTTACTCCTAGCTTCCAACAACCCTTCCACTTGAGTACTCCACAGAAACATCACCAACAATCTCTGAATCTCATTTTACCTCTGAGAACTGATTTAACTTTTTTAAATCTATACTGGATACTAATCAGAAATTGAAAAGAATTACCATCAAAAGAGTAAATTCTTGAGATCATATCACTGTTTACCTACCTGTAATGCTCTCACCCTTCAAAAGCTAACACCAATAAAGCTACGAGATTTGCTTACAATTTTCCAAATTCTCAAACTGCTTCCTGACCTCAGAAAAGCCGTCAGTCAGACATACAGTATAATAAAGGACAACTCTCTTGCTGTACTCTATGGGGAAGAAGAGGACAGGACAGACAGGAGGCACAAGAGCTGCTCAGGAAAGCAGAAGAGCTTAAAGGTGAGAAGGAAAAGTCAGCTAAAGTTAAGCACGTGTCCCTGCGTGCGTTCCTCTAAGCTACAGGAGGGGGAAGGACCTTAGACGACCGAGGTATTCAGCTTGATAGTGTTTTTATAACATTATCTTACTGAACATCATCAATTAAAAGGGCAGAGCAACAGATACCATCTAGCTGGACTTAAGCAAAGCATTTGACACTTTCCCACGTGACATCCTGGTCTCCAAATTGGAAAGTCATAGATTCGATGAATGGACCATTCAGTGGAGAAGGAACTGGCTGGATGGCTGCACTTGAAGGGTTGTGGTCAACAGCCCAATGTCGAAGCGGCAGCTGGTGACGAGTGCTGTTCCTCAGGGGTCAGTACTGGGACCAGTGCAATTTAATATCTTTGCTGGAGACATGGACAGTGGGATAGAGTGCACCCTCAGCAAGTTTGCCATTGACACCAAGCTTGGTGGGAAGGGATGCCATCCAGAGGGACCTGGACAGGCTTGAGAGGTGGGCTAATGCAAATGGCATAAAGTTCAACCAAGCCAAGTGCAAGGTCCTACACCTGGGACGTGGCAACCCCAGGCACAAATACAGGTTGGGCAGAGAATGGCTGGAGAGCAGCCCTGAGGAGAAGGACTTGGGAGTGCTCATGGATGANAGTGATAGGACAAGGGGTAAAGTTTTAAATTTGAAGAGGGGAGATTTAGATTAGATACCAGAAAGAAATTCTTTCCTGTGAGGGTGGTGAGGCACTGGAACCAACAGGTTGCCCAGAGAAGCTGTGGATGCCCCATCCCTGGGAGCGTTCAAGGCCAGGCTGGATGGGGCTTTGAGCAGCCTGGTCTGGTGGGAGGTGTCCCTGCCCATGGCAGGGGATTGGAACTTGATGATCTTTAAGGTCCCTTCCAACTCTAACCATTCTGTGATTCTAAAATAATAATTATTTTGCATGAATCATTCTTTCCCTTGTTGAAAAATATTCTGTGGCTAAGGAAAGTATCTTTACTATCTTTACAGTATCTTTTTTATCTTTACAGTATTCAAAAGCAGTAGTGTGAAAATTTACTATACCTGTTTAAAATCCTGCTGTCTCAAGTAAGTAGTTGCTTTATTTATTTCCAGGTCATTGGCTAACTCTACATAGTGGGAAGCTTTTACTACTTCAACACACCTGCAACAGAAAGCAAGCCATAAACAAAATGCATCTGTGCAAACACCACTTTAAGCTATACATTTTTTGCAGCAAATTCACTTTCCAACATGGGTTGCTCTTAGTTTTATTTGAAGTGTTCTTTGCCTCATAAAGAAAGAATAGCTATCTGAAATATGCTATTCCCATAGCCTACCACAATAAAATTATCTCTGCCCTTTTTTTTTTTTTTGTCAGTTACCTAAATAACACATTATTTTCCACCACTGAGTGATAATTATATGAGGTATTGCCTAACATAAATTTTCAACCGTTTGCTTTGGATACACCCTATCATTTGATTTTTCAAACCTGATCTCCCATTGCATACACTACCAAACCCCATAAACCAGCCTAGGGAACAAAGCCAGAGACTGCAGATTGTGTCCCTGAGTTATATAATTATAACAAATTCATAATAGTAAACCTCTTTCTGATCATCCCTCAGTAACTTTTGGCTCAGGGTCTTCCACAAAATGAGGGTAAAACGGAACAGAGCGGGCAGTTCAGGTGCTCATTCACAGATGCCATCTTCCAGGGTTTGATGCAGCATGCTTTAAAATTGCCTAATTATCTGAAGCAAGATCTTTATTTAATGTTTGCATATACTGTTGTCTCAAACCTGATTGGAATTAAGCACACTATATGAATAACTTCGTGGGATGCTTCTTTAATCCCTTTTTAAGTGCTGGAAAACCTTTTCTTTTCTTTTCTTCTAATAGTTGGCTAATTTGCCAACGCAAATTTAATTTAACACACTGTCTGCTGCTGTCATTGGGTTGGCACACAGGCCAACCTCTATACAAATGCCTTTTGATGGTGGGTGGAAAATTATACCGAAAAATAGAAATTTCAGCAAAGACATCTCTAATTAAAAAAAATTGTCACAGTTTTTGACTGCTGCTGTTAACATCTTTTAGCCATAAAAGGCAAGAAGAGCTAACTATCCAACTGTTCCTTATGGAATATAACAGAACAGGCCCAAGATTGCATCACATTTTGAGTAAGAAGTTATGAAATCCAAAGATTATTTGTGCCCACCTTATTTATTGTAAATTAAATTAATCTGATTATAAGCACATTTAATATTCAGAGGACTCATAACGAAATGCAGTGTTTAGAAAACCAAGCTCAATCTGCTGGTTAAACTTCTCCACTGGGCCTTGAACACCTCAGCCGAGAGGAACAGAGAACCAATCTACCCTTATATACACAAAATGATCCCACACATCTCACCAGAAGTTGTTAAACTACCCAGAACAGACATGAAAGACTTTTTTTACTTGTCATGAAGTATTTCACAGATAGCACTAAGGAAACTGAGTATCTGCCCACCTTTTCCAGCTTTGTTGAACAAAAGACAAGATACAGAGCAAACAAACCCAGCTTGCTCATGCTAACAAGTTATAAAGCAGCAAGTTAATTTTCATAAGACACACTGTTTAAGTTCTGATAAATGAGGATGGCAGAAGTAGGGAAATGATGAGATTATAGTGATTTTTAAACCACCAAACACCACCTTGTGGACTCTAGCAGACTAAACATGTCTGTGTAAGACATTATTTCATGTTAGAATAAACAGCTTTATTGTTGATAATTTTATTAATCTTATTAATATTTAATTAGTAAGTTACAATTATAGGACCTGCAAAATTTGAAAATAATCTTAACTAGACAAAAAAAACCCAACAATAAAACCCAAACAGGTAATGGAGAGTTCTCTTTTCCCATCAAACTTCCTTCACTTCCCAAGCACTAAACTGTTAGCCATACTGTGGTTGCAGATACAGAACGTTTGTTTGCATAAATGTTCTTGGAAAATAACTTGATTAAAATACTAAAAATATCAAAATAAATCCTTATAATAGAAAACTAAAAACTACTTAAAAACACATCTTGAAAAACTATAATCATTATACTGTCCATATAGGAAGTGTGTCTATTTTATTTTGTTTTAAAGAAAAGAGTAGCATTCTGTAGAAAATGCCACAGAAAGCAAAAGTTAAGCTGTAAATGGAAAAACAAAGTGGATATGAAAATCAAAATGGTGAATTCTATCAGCAGCCTGTCAATGCATTCACTTGAATAAATGCCTAAGAAACAGCAGATTAAGCTTAAATTTATAAACATTAAGTTTACAAACAAAATACAAATTAACCTTTCCAATAATATTTAGATTCCAGTGTTTTATATAATGACTCTCTGGAGTAATGAAAACTTCTTAGGCAGCCTAAGAAGTTTAACTTCAATGAAACAGTTACATTAATTTTGAGCACATAATGGACTCTCCTGCTTTGTTTTGCTCTTCTCCAGCTCATTAGAGAGGCAAACTGAATGCAGGCTGGATGCTGTGTTTGAGATGTGCAGCAAGCTCTGTTAGCCAGGCTGTTTACGTTGTGAATCTGTTTTCATAACCAGCCTGACTCTGGCCTTACAGTTTAGACAAAAAAGATCTGCCTGACTCTTACCAGTCATAGCCCACTGCAGAAGACGTCTCAATTACTGGTGCAATCAGTTTAGCAGCTGTCATGATGTATTCCTCAGCCATGGACTTCCTAAGAAAAAACACAAAAAACAAATGTCACCATTTCAAAAATGTATAGGGGGAAAAAAACCCAACCAAATCTAGTTCTTCCTGCATCCTGCACCCCAGACAACCTTAGAAATCAATCTAACCAGTTCCCTGCTACTGCTCTGTATCTGGATAAAGCTCTCATGTTTTTTCTGTCTTCCTTTCACTGAACACTGTAGTTATATTTACAAAACAAACAAACAAAAAAAAAGCCACCAACAATGCTGCAATTTTTAAGCAGTGTAACCTATAGCATCTGGAGTAGACATTCTACTTCAGTGCAGTACAATAAATTGAGTGAGCCAAACGGTTCTTCCAAGAATGTTCTTCCTTAAGAATTATGAGGACACTTTTGTAACAGGAGCTGATGACATGCAGTAAGACTGGTAACACTTTCAGGAAAAAAAACCCACAGAAGCACAGTCAAGAATGAATAGTATCCACTATTACCTCTCACGTTCTATTTGTCTTAAACTGTCATATTTGATAGCTTCAATCAGTTGATTTGTATGTGGATCATCCTGGAGGGGGACAAAACAACCACAAATTATGCCAGTATACACACATTATTTTGTAGACAATATGACTATCAACACAAATTCATGCAAATGACATAGTACGTAATGTCAGTTATTTACTCTTTACATTTCAAAGAGCTAGCTTCAGTTTAAAGTAGTTTTCTAACCACAAAATCTGAAATTGGGCATTACAACTACTTTAATCCTGTTTTTCTGCTCATGTATGTGGCCATAGCTCACATTAGGGTTGCTAACAGGTGTAGTTAATGTCATGTTTATCAGTCTGGGAAGGCTGCAAATCACAGTGAGACTACTCATACGTTTAAAAATAAGAGAGTGCTTAAGCATTTGCTGAACTGCAGTGGCATTCAGCAGATGAGGACTTGTGCCATTTTATCTTCTCACTACAGTAGTTCACACGATCACCTCGTGGTTTCTGTCACGCATCTCTGGTAGTTCTAAAATACCTAATGGAGGCATGTCAGGTAGCTACCCTTCCTCATTTACTTGGGACAGGTCATAGAGTTATACAAAATAAAGATAAGAAAGCAATCTTTTCATCTTTTCTCTGACCTCTTAATAACAAAACTCAGAACTTGGAATGTCTGTTAAAACTATAGTTTGCCTGTCCTTCTGCAGTCCAAAGCTTTTCCTTCTAGTGAATGATCTTATATAGTCTTCAGTTAATTCAAGTGTTTCATAACCTATTACATAATTTCTAATATAAGAAATCATATATAAGAAGATACATAAGAAATTATATGCATATTTATCAATAAATACAAATAAATCTATATGCTTCATATATTACATTTTATGTGCTTATGCTAGGGCAATAAGAAGCAAAAACTACTGGTAAACTGGAAATAGTTTGAAGGCCAATTATATCTTTGAATTTTAGGACTGAGAAATGAAGTTTAGCATCACTGGAAAAAAGATTGTTAACAGAATAGAAAGGGCTTGTTTTGATCTTTCTACAGAGGACCTTTCTAAGAGGGACCCTAAACCAATTACTTTTTTCCTGTCTTTAATGTTGTGAGCTGCTGGTTTCACAGTACAAAGTCCAGTTTCCAACAAAGCCTCACAAACTAAAAGACGTGTATGTACACTCTACTAACATTTTCTTTCTCAAAATAACACTACAGTATTACAAGTTTTATTAGCATTCATTTGAGTTAAAACTGACTCGTTACTTTACTCCCTTTATTTTAGCTTATATTTCATATAAAGGAGGCAAAGCAGTAAGTGAACTATGTAAGTCAGCCCAGATGAATTTCAACAAAATCATTATGAAGACAATAATGTGGTGTGGATTTTATGTACATCATACAACTTAAGGAAAAATGATTTGAATGTTCTTAGCATTATTTTACACTTCTGAACAGTACTGCCACACTAAATTCATGGTGGTTAAAGGGAAATTATGTTAGATGCATGAAGACCTAACAATTTGTATATTCAGTATAGTCTAGGTATTCAATGTCTCTTCCCCTTTCTCCTGATTTACCATATAAAGATGAGAGCTTATGTGGAGAAGTTTTCATCATCAAAATACAGTCACTTGTGCACTATATAAGCCATAAATGTATCCATTATAGAAGACCTGAACTAGAGCTGTCAGAAGCCTGGAATTTCTGCTCAGCAGAAAATGTTAATATTTCATAATATACTTGTATGTTAAGACTAAAACAGGTTTTATATGAAGTCACTAAAAAGAGAAGTGTCAATCAGGAGACCTAACCAGTTTTTCTGCCTGAAAGCCACAGTAACACTTGACATGGGAAAGAACTGCAGGACAGCCCCAACTGTAAAAGTCTCAGAGTCTCCAGCATTTGGTAAAGAAAACAGATTTTTCCATGTTTCAATGGCATTTAGCTGAACTGAATACAAACTCTTAACAGATATTTTTCTGATGAAACTCAAGAGCAAGTAAAGAGCATGCCCTTCATGTGTAATCTTGAGGTACCTGGAGCAGTGCTGCAAGCTCCTTCATGGTCAGCAGGATCTGCTTCCCAAAATATTGGGGAAACTCAGGAATTATCTGTCTGTTTAACGTTTGTGAAGAAAACTTAAAGTTTAGCTGAAAAACTTGGCATCCAGTACAATTTCTATTCCAGATGATAGCATTCAAATGTTCACAGTTTATATTGTTCAAACTTACATTTGGCGAAATGTATTTGTCATCACAATCCACTTCCAGGGGAACTGCAATCAGTTTTTGGAAGGCTTTTTTCATTTGTTCACTGTTTCCAATAGCAAAATAACATAGGATCAAGTTGAAGCCTGCCTTCAGGGTTGGGGACACGCTCATTATGTGTTCAAATGAAGAAATGGCATCAAGGTATTGGCCACTTTTAATAAATGCAACTCCGATATTTTGCATTATTTTAATCCTAAGGAAAGAAATCACCAGTATTAGGTTATATTTTTAACCATCAAATCATACTGTACCCAAAACTTGTATTTCAGAACCACGCCTACAAGCAGAAACTCACCTCATCTCTTTGTGGGCACCAGGAATCTGGTCTAGAGCCATACGGTAGAACTTGATAGCTTTGGAATAGTTCCCTTGTTTTAAATATATGTTTCCCATATTCACCTTCAGCCTACCTATCAAAAGAAGTCAACGAGTTACAGCCTTTTAAAGCTCAGTTGAAGCATTTTTAAAATTCTTTCAAAGAGACAGAGCAAGAAAACTTCTTAATAAAACCGTCTTCATTATAGGGTACCAGTGGTCCTTTAAGTAAGCACTGCACAGAGCAGCCTTCTGTGAATTTTCACTTGGGAGATGTAGTAGTAATGAGACCTAGAAAAGGACTGTCAGCATAAAATATACTCTGATTTTGACTGTTAATTGAGGGATGAGGTAGAGATTATTTATAGTCCTCCCCAGAAAGGCAGCTGCAAATAAACATCTCTGAGACAAGCGCACTGTAGGAGTCTCAAAGATGTGAAAATATTAAAAGAAGCTTTTGGAAGGGGAAAGCTGAGCCAAAAGAGAATAAAATAGTATTAGAGCAGACAACATAATACGTGCTGTATGAGAAAATGGTAAATTTGGCTTTATGTTCAGCTTAGCCAGAAAAGACTTAATGAGTTGGCGAGCCAAACCACATTAAGTTATATCAAGTCAGAGAATATGAGTATCTGTCACCCACTCTGACTGGCAGACACAAGGGCTGTGATATCTGTGACTCAACACTCCACAGATGAAGTACTTATTTTGAATGCCACTTCGGAATGTATCCTACCTCCATTGGTGAACATCTTATTATTCACTATAAGTTGGTAAGTATTCAGTGCTTCAGCATACATTTCATTAGCAGCATACTGACTGGCCAGATTGAAAAGAACCTACAGAAAAATGGAATTATAGGTACAAGAAAATAACACTGTTCTCTCAACAGTAATAAACTTGAATTCATTATAGAAAATTTCAAATTATTTTACCTTGGAAGTATTGCTTTTACCCATTTAAAGCTTCTCATGTTTAACGTTCCTTTGTTCTCGTACACTGACATAGAGAAAACAAGCTTCAAATCTACTTTCTCTAGACAATACTTTTGGTTTTGTACTTAAATACCTACTATTAAAGTCATGCTAAGTGGGCCTTAGACCTAAGTAAATACAGTGTTAAATGCAAGGGTATTTAAAAAAAAACATTCATACAAGATAATTCTTAGAAACTGTAATTTATGAGTCCCAACATGTGGAAAATGGTCCTACTACCTGTGGTCACTCCAGTTTACAAAGACAGAATTCTTCCAAACCCCTATTTCAAAAGAGAAATTCTGTTGGTATCAGGTAAAATATTTCTACATTTTTTTCCCCAGCTTTACTCTGATATTCGCTGTAAAACAAATTACTAGGTCTGCCAAACTCAATGTATTCATTGCTAATAATTTTCTCTATAGCACTACTTGGAGTACAACTTTAAATTCCCTTTAAGTATTTTTATTTCTGTTGTATCCTTTCTTTTTTTTTAAAAAAAGACTACTATTAATTTGAAAACCAGAATGTAAGTATAGATACCTGCTTTGAGATTTAGGAATATTAATATATCCTATTTCATGTAATATATTCTCTGTCACTTTATGACTCAAGTTAAAGGCTACGTCTGATCTCTCCTGTTTTCTTCTCTTGGCATGTTACATTTCCTAAACTATAAATTTCTGAAGTGCAGGGTTTACAACTTTTCTATTTTGATATGCATGTTTTCTGTGTCAGTAAGTAGCTGGAACAGGTGCTCATAGACACTATTCTTCACTTAATGTTGAATAAGTGGTTTCTCAGGAACTTGAGATTGCAAGAGAATAGACTCAAAGATACCAATGATCTTTGCAACCCAGTGTAAAGTTTTTAGTTTCCAGAAGCCATTCACTTTATCTTCATAAACTTTTCTTGCCCCCAAATGTAGACTGTATGTGATGTGGTAGAACACCAAGAGCACTACAAAACACACACACTCAACAAACACTAAAACATTTCTTTATGTTTGCTACCAACACCTTTCACTCATTGAAGATCTCCAAGCACTTACTGAGTAAGTTAGGTCTAAGTTGATGTTTTCTGGAGTAGCCATTTGTTCACGTTGTCTCACCAATACTCTTTCCTTTCTTCCAGCCTCTTTTGCTTTTTCCAGAGCCTTAAATAAAATACTAGAATTTAACAACACCTTGAATCTTACTAACCCAAGATGGCAACGATACATTCAAAACAAGTATGAAAAGAATATACTCATGTCCATTTTCTTTAGATGCACACACTGTATCAAATGCTTGAAAACCAGCAATATATCCCACAGAAAGGTGCTAATTAGCTATAAGCAGACATACAGTTGTCTAAGTCTGCTTAGCAGAATCATTTTAGAAATGTAGTTGCACACACAACATGATCACTTACGACCCTACAAGATTATTCTACTAGTATTAATCATAGAAAGTGCACATAAATGTTTCTTTTTTTTTTTAAAAAAAAAAAAAAAGGAGCATTTAGGCTTGACATGTTTCCTTAGCTGCAGAATCTCAGTGCAAGTTGTTGGAATGAAGAAAGCAAAAGCAGGAAGTAAACACGCGTTACACAACTGTACTCTGCACATACACCTTGACTAGTTCTGGATGCTAATAAATTGTTTCCCTTTTTTATCCATCCACAAGTGGTGTTTCACATTTACATTCACAAATTTACTAACTCTAAAATTACTCTTCTATCCAATGACAGTCTTCTGAGATTGGTGTCAAGACCCTTCATGCAAGCAGTGCTACAGGTCTACAAGTGCCCTCAGCGGGGCACAATGCCCCCAGCAAGGGCACAATGGTTAAAAAAGTAATGGTTAGCACTCAAGGTAGCTATTTGGCAGTTAAGGAAATACTTCTTGAGATACGGTTTGATTCTTAGTCCTAATGATAGAAAGCAAATCCAGCTTTGCTGTTTTATAGAAGCTGGCAACTTTGATGACTTCTGCAGGAAAATGCATACTCTGCTGGGTTTGTCAGAAACTAACACAAACATCCCAAAGGACCCTCAGAATTGTCTGGCATCATCTACATATGAAACAACCCTTTGACCTCAAGAAACAAAGAACATTCTTGGCCATACATGCAAGAGGATCAAGAAAAATTAACAAAATAGGTTAGCTCATCTCCTAGTGAAGGAAGGGTTAAAGGCTAGTGTTTGCACTTTAGGATTTGCTTAGCTTGGCAGATCTCTTTGGCTGAAGGACTAGAAGAAAATTAAATACTTCATCTTGGTGCTGACTCGTTATGGTGCAACAAAAGCAGTAGAGCATCTACCATATACTACAGCACCAAACTAAAATGGAAGGGTGCTGTGGAGGTGGCTTAAGTGAGACTGGCCCTGGTGAAAATGACATTATCAAAAAAGCCCAACCAACATCAAGGAAACAGAATGAAACTCAGACAAGATCTTTACACAACTGAGGATCGAAGGTTGCAGAGATGCTAATAACAAGCCCGGTATTGAAGAAGGGTCACCCACTTCCATACAGTCCATAGGTTGAACTGGACAAATCTGTGCCAGAAAGACTTAATTGATCAGACCTGTTTGTAGAGGCCAGTGGAGATATGGGGAAGGGATTTTTTGTAACACTGAAACCTTAGCAAATATATGCACAAGAAATACAGCTCCTACCTTTTCTTTTTTTTTGGCAATACAAAGTATCACTGTATTAGATGAGCCATAGCAAAGTTAGAATTAATATAATTTTAATAATTTGAAATGTCTGAACCATCTATCTATAAAAATTCTCTTCCCATAACAGCAAAAGTGAAAACCAGAAAAATTACCAATTTCAAGTCTCCACAGCAGTTGGCAATGCAGCTTTCTTCAACCAGTTCATTCACTTTTTTTTCCAACTGCCTAATCTTCTCTTCTGAACTAAAATAAAATTAAAAGGATTAATACTAGCAACGTAACTGCAAACACTAAGCTTTTATATAAGATATTCTCAACAAAACAAGTGTGTTGTATCACATGTCACAACTAACTGGTTTTCCTATCAAAGAAAATAAAATGTGAAAACATGCCCAGAGAATCTTCCAAAGATACCACATTCAACACTTTCAATGTGAGAAATAAGACGTAAGAAAACATAAATCTTTTTATGAGAAAAAGACAGACGTGCAAACTTCATGGCCCAAATTTGTTCAGAAGTAATGACAGAAAAGATGGGCTGGTAAAACTTTAAAATCAAACACCTATTAAAACAAACTATTGTATTAACAGTGATTAACCAAACCTTTATTTGCATAGATACCTTTAAAGTATAGCTTGCAAACACAGATTTTAATTAAAAAATTATTAATCCATTAAATAATGAAAATTTCAGTATGATTCCCTATTCCTTTAAAGCTATGTTTGAGGAATAGTTTTGTACTGAAAAGCTGAATGACTTGTTCTCAGTGAACTCCCAAACACTCGCACCAGCCTGCAAAACTTTCACAATCTGTTTTACCTCAAGTGCTAAGGTCAGAGCAAACAGGGCAGGCAAAATTTCCTTAAGTCCTTCCCAGAGATCTGCATGAATCATGGTGTTCCGTGCCTGACACACACTCTTCCAAAATTCTCCAAAATTCTATATAAGCATCACAACATTTGCATGACAAAAACAATGTCCAGGCTGCTGAGCTACAGCAAGAAGCAGAAATCACTGAAATTGGACATTCCTGAAAGTTGGTGCAGCGGCTCTGGTGAGTCAGCTCACAAAAATGTCTGTGGCATTATTCCACAAAGCGAAGAGTTTGGTCCCTCAAAGTTTTGTAACTGCCTGGATGTTTTTAAACTCTGCATGTTTAGGTTTTTGTTGCTTTGAAATAATTTAACACAACACTGAACAAACCTGTCTGAATTCTTCATTTCCAGAGGTGGAGCAGGACCTCTTGTTCGGTGAAGAGGATCAAATGACGAACCTGCAAAATGAACAGAGTCCTGAGCAGTGTAAAATAACATCTCCCTCTGGCAGCTGATGATTTCTACAAACCATACCTCTCATAGTGGCCTTGGTGTAACCTGCAGCATGTGTGGCTGTCATTGGTCGAGCAGCCCCACCCTTAAATGAAAAGGAAGACATATTAAAATAACCTTCCTAAAAATAAACTGAACAGCATGAATATCATAACTATATCAGTCGTATTTAAAAACCTTTAAATACAAAACCCAGCTGTACCACCTCAGTAAATTGGGTATTTTTTAAAGCAGTTTTATTTCTCAAATATTACACATCATATAACACAGGTTTGACCAGCCACGAGAAAAGAAGGCTGATGGGAGACGTTATCAACATGTTCCAGTATTTAAAGGGTGGCTACAAAGAAGATGGAGACTCCCTTTTTACAAGGAATCACATAGAAAAGACAAGGGGTAACGCCTGCAAGTCACTCCCTGAAGAGATTCTGGTCGGACATATGAGGAAAATTTTTCACCATGAGAACAACTGGCCATTAGAGTAGTGTCCCAAGGGAAGTGGTGGATTCCGCAGCACTGGACACTTTGAAGATTTGTCTGGACAGCGTGTTGGGCCATCTCATCTAGGCTATGCTGTTGCCAGGAATGGTTCGACCAGACATCCTTTCCAACTTGTTATCCTACAATAACTGTCTACAAAGTAGAGAAGCAAACATTATCGGGAAACTGTAACTGACACAAAGGATCACTTCCTACTTTGTGTAAATTTTGTATGTATTCAGAATACTTAAATTTCAAAACATCTTTTATTTTCAAAAAAATTCTCGAGACTCCTTGGTCTTGAGATCTGTAATGTACTCTAGCTTACTGTTGCAATGTTTCAGAACTCTACTGCTTTCTAAATTTTTATTGACAATAAAGAGAATCCTGAGTTTACAGATCAGAATATTGTACTTTATCTCAACCAAGAGAGGTACAAACTATAACTTTTTTGTATTTGTAGCTCATTACCAGATAATGCCTCCTAACACAAGAACATCCGACCCTGTCGTATGCCAGCTTACTAAATCTTTCTGTCAGGACACTGAGTGCACTAATAAACCCCAATGGCTGTGACCAGACTCACTTGTGGGTCCAGGAGCCTTATTTAAGCTCAACCCTGTTCCAGCAGTGCCTGCCTGAGCTTTGTCAAAGTATCAGCCACAGCGTCGCTTGATCCAGATTTCAACCTGTGGACTGACCACCTGGTCTTAGCCTTGGATTGTTATTTATGGCCCTGGTCAGTGATCACCGGTCCTAGCCCTGGCCTACGCATTCACTGCTTGGCTTGACCTTGGACCTGCCTCATCACCATGATACTGTCTTACATTCTGGACTTTTGGTTGGACTTGGCCACCAGTTCTCGGTGGATTCTACCTGCTTTGCGCAGATGTTGGGGGACTGGGTCATGACTGGTGAGGTCCCTGCACTGCTGGCTGTGAAATTTCCTCCCAGGCTCCTGGCTTACCTTCCCTTAGGGAGTAGCCTTAGTCTTGAGGCTCCCTGATAATTCTTGTTTCCCACCTGGGCTGACATAAAGGATCATAGCCACTACAGATATATTTAACATTAAATCAATATAATTAAGGGCAGGGGTGGGAGAGTCACTGGTAAACAGTAGCAGATTCTCATCAGAATACAAGTACGTAAGAAAAACGTGACAATCAGAAACTACCTGTCACCTGTTTCAAAGAAATAAAACTCACTGCATGTCAATAAGTGTTAAAAAGCACTGCCCTGGTATTGCTTCCAACCCTGCACTCAAATGAAATACTCATTATACCCCTCATGTTTTCTGACAGCAGTATTTTCAAAACAGGACAAACTAAAACAGTGTAAAAAAAATGTATTATTTTAATGAACTTTTAAATAGTTGTATCAAACCCAAACACTTATCAGAAAACTCTATTGTTCCAAATCAATACAAAGTATGTTAATATTGAAACTTTTACCTGTGTAGCTCCTGTTGCTGGTCTTCCCATAGATGATGTTAAAGTTACCTTTGACTACAAAATAAGTAAAGTGTTTGAAATTAGCATTCACAAAGCATTAGAAGCCTGTAAAGGCTGTGTACAGTCTTCTCAACACTGAGTTTTAAGAGTTGATCTAACTCTCATGTACTCATGCTACTCATACACAATACGTTGTTAGAGTCTGGCACTCTTAAGGTGTCAAACACTTCAGTCAGCACAAATTCACAGTATGAGGATTTTGATTGTATTCTGATATCAGACTTTTTTTAAAAATTACATAACTCAGAGATTTTTCTGAGTTAGCAGTACTTTCCATTATTAAACTATTGAAATTACTACCTTTAAACAGAATGAGTAATTTACACAAAATATTTCAGGAAGATTCTGAGTACAGCTGATATTATACAGTCGTATTTTCATGAAGGTTTATTTTACAATAAATACAGCTATACTTTGAAACTGCCGATGGGTATCTTTTCCATTACTTGATATGCTGCATACTGTCCTTCTGTAGTAGTGTTTAATAAATAAATAAATAAATATGAAATATTTAGTAGTTAGTGCTAAAGGTTTATACAAATATAAAATACAAACAGAAAAAAAGAAAGGGTTTCAGGCCATGAAGAAGTATTCTCCTAATTCCCACTGAGAGGTCCATGTTTTACCCACTATCCATCATACATCACGACTGCTTTTCTTTTTTTCTGGCAAGGCTGAATCTACATTAACAAGGACTGTAGTACAGGAGAAGCAAATCTGCAGAGTAAAACAGGTAGCACTATGGACTGGACAATGCTTTGGAGGTTTCCAGCTCTACTACTGCACATAAACATCTCAGTCTTTATTATCATTAGGAAGTGCCTTTTTGTGCACTCCTTTAACAAGACAGCTTTTCCCATCAGAGTGGTACCACACTAAACATCTGCAAATAGAATGGCTAAGAAAAAAGCAATCTCTAAAGGAATACATTCAGAGCAGGAAACAGAAGGCTCCGAGTAAAAGCTGTCTTTCAGCAACATAACAGGATTTAGGTGTTCTTGAAATTGTTACCCAGCCAATTTGAGTAAGAGACCTAAAGCAGCATGATGTCCTTTCTGTATTTGCCTTAAAACTTACAGGAACTTTATACCTAAGAGCCCTGTCTTTTCAAATTTGACTGAGACAGGCTAACAGGTTGAAAACTGATTGGGGAAGGGAGGTGGTAGATATATCATTAATGTGTAACTTCTGCTTCCTTAGCAAACCAGGTTAAAGGGGTAGTTATATAAGAGTTACAATAGGTTAAGTGTACCAAAGAATATAACCAGCTTTTTCTGATTAAACTAGAGGGGATTGGAAAGCCTGTATTTTTTTAAGACTTAATTTCACCTTAACTTTCACAAAACTTTCCCAAGCCCAAATAACAACAATCCATCCAGTTCCTCCTGCAAGAAAATCCGGTTAATTCCTTGGAATCTACTGTCTTATGCAGTACAGAAGTTGAGTTGCAGTATGGATTGGGAGAAAAAGGAAAAAAAAAAGAGAAAAAAAAACCCAGTACCATGCCTTGACCAAGGGCAGAGTTGTGAATTAATTAAAATTAATGAAAACATGTAGTTTAATGGAAGGAAGGAAATATTTAGACAAAAAATGCTCACTATGTGCAAGGGATTAAATGGTAAATATATTTTTCAGTTAAAATATCATTTTCATGAAGAATACAACAGAATAAAAACCTACCCCAAATCCAGTAGCTAAAGGTCTTGAACCTGATGTACCAGGAATTTTGGCTGTCACCTAGGTGGGGAAAAAAAAAACACAAAGCCCCTACCAATTAACAAACATACGTATTAACTATTAGTCTTTCTATATAGCTTCCATGAGGATTTTTTTTTTACTTATTTTTCATGTGAATAACTAAAGTCTGTATCTTCATGTTAGTAGTAGACAAAAAAAGGTAAGAAAGTCCCAAGATGAGTTTGTATCAGTGCCAAAATTAGAGCTAGAGCTCTAGAGAAGGTCTATACTATTGCAATGTATTTTGAAAGGTACTTACAGGGGGTCTTCTACCATGGCTTGTTCTTGCTGCCTGTTGAAAAGCTACATCATTTTCTAAATCCTAAAGAAGATAAAATTAAAATATCAGCCCTTTTAAAAAACGTAACAGCCGAAGTCAGAACCTTAGGACTACTGAAAACAGAGAGGTAAAAAAACAATTTTTCCAAAAGGAAGACTCAAAGATAACCGAGTGACAGTTTTACTGGAAATAAATAATCGGTATTTTTGATTAGGAAAACTAAAAAATTGTAACTATCAGGGAAAAAAAAAAAACCCAGTGAGGAAGGAGAGCTTTAGAGAGAAAATCTAACATGAAATTTTACTTCTGGCTTACTGCTAGCACTATTTCTACATATCAACATTAATGCCTCTCACGCCAATACACTAAGATACCTGATGTCTGTGAGGTCACACTGCAACTCCCATGAATTTGGAATTGGGATTTCACACGAGATGTCAAGTCTAGCAACACCAACCATGCTTTGAGCAAGGTAGTGGGTTTCAGACCAAATAACCTCCCTGTTCCAAGCCCACTACATCAAGCAGTTACCAGAATTGGTCTGCCGAGTTTCGGTAAGGAATCCCAGATGCTCTACCAATTACACAGAGAGCCACAGGGCTCCACTCTACCGTTATCTCCTTCAGCTGCAGCACAGTAAGAGATCAATGACCTATTGACCAATAAGCAGCCTCTTTAACCAGAAAATTTGCTGCTGTTGCACAATGTCTGGGAAACACCACATGGATTTTACACTTCACAAATTCTAAGCATTAAATTCTAAGCATTAGATCTGCTGAGATGCACACAGGTATTTTGTTAAATTGGAAAACTATAAAAAAAAAATTCAAAAAGATCCTGGCGAAACTTCATGTATTTCTTGCTAAATGAAGAAAATTTCTCTTCAAAGCAGTACACTTGCTCATTACTGTACCCATATGTTCTTATCTTGCACTTAAAAGTTAAAACCCTACGTGTGGGAAAAGTGGTAAACAGCAAACATTTTACCTCTGTGTCAAACGTGGGATTATAATCATTGTAGCCAGAATAAAGATCATCTTCATCAGCCTCAGGAGCTAGATGCACGTTTTGCATCATTTTCCTGTGAAATATTTAACATGCTAAATATCACTTCAGTTGTTTCATCACACGTCTTTAAAAGCGTTAAGATATAAGTAACAATAGGGTTTACTCAAGGAGTAAAATTCAAGAGAGGTCAGATTTCATTTTAGCTTTTAATTGCTGCCTTTGAAATTAAAAATAAACTGTGATCAGTCATAAAAATACCGGGTACACCTATAAACAATGTTAAATGGCACCATTTAATACAATCAGGTTTTGTTAGGTGTTCATACCACTTCCAGGAAATTGTTCTAAAGTTACTTATAATTAAAACTAAATGACCGCTATTAGAACGGTATCTCTACACTCTCAGATAATTCAGATTTAAGATAATTCTCTCATAGTCTAAAGTCTAACCGAAGGCCCGTTGCACTCCAGTCGGAGACGAGGACGCCCCCCGGCGCTCCCCCCTGGGCTGGGGCCTCCTCCAAGCCGTGCGGCCCGAAGCCGAACCGGGCTCCTTGTAGTTTCCTCAGTCAACGCCCGCGATGGAGGCCGGCGGCGAACGCCTCGGAGGGCGGCAGGTCACCGAGAAGCTCCGAGAGCCAAGGCGCTGGTGCCAAGGGTCCGCTGCCCCTGCTGCGAAGCCGCCGGAGGGCGCCGGGCCCGAGCCGGGGCCGTTGCTATGGCGGGGCGGGCGGGGAGACGCGATTCCCTGAGGCGCCGCGCCCGGCTGGGCGCAGGCCCCGCACATGCGCAGAGCAACCGCCGAGGCCTTTTGCGTCCCCCGGCCCGGGAGCCCTCGCCGCTGAGGGGAGGCTGCGGCGGCAAATGGCGGCGCAGGAGCGGAGCGGAGCGGGAAGGGGGCCGGAGTGCCCTGTTCTGCCCTCATAACTCGGCTCCTCCGCTTTCTGCCAGGATCGGCTTGGGCGTACTCGCTTCTGTGGTTATTTAAAGAGACGACCCTCATCTCGCTGTCCACAAAATACAGAGGAAAATTGTGCCCTCCACAATGTGTCACTGTAGGGGGGAACCCATCCAAATCCAAACGCTTCCATGAGCAGCTTTTAGATGGGAAGCTGCTGCTCTGAACTCTTCTGGACGGGTTGTTGAAGCGCATTAGTGTTGATCGCTGAGCTAAGAGCTAATTGCGAACTAAATTTTACTTTCTGTTTGTTCTAGGGCTTATTTTGAATTAATCCTGCAAACGTTTACACTTAATTTCCTGAGGGAGGCTCTGCTTAGCTCCAAGTGGAGCTCCAAGGGGAGCCTGGGTGCTGAGGAGGCAAAGTTGTGTCTTATGGTGGACATAGAATGTTATTCCCCTGTGCTTTCCTCACAGCCTGGAAGAGGAACACAGAACTACTGCGAAGGGTGGCCAACTCCACAGACTGCTCACCTGCACACCATGGGATAAGGAAAACAGATGGAAGCAAGACCTGTTGTCCATGAGATGTGGCTTTGTGGTGTGGAAGTGAATGTCTGAGATGTGGATAATATTTAACAATTTCAGAAGGAAAATTATTAGGATAAATGAGACAGTGTTTCTGAAACAGTTTTCTGAGGGCAGTTAACATTCAGGATGGGGGAAAAGATCTGGATTCTCTTTAATGGGGAATTTAGGATTACAGAGTCATAGAATAATTCAGGCTGGAAGGGACCTCAGGACATCTCTCCCATCCTTACACCTAGCGTAAATTTCTTCGTGCCGCTTCCCAAGAGTAAAGCACACTTGCTCTCATTTTACAGTGAAAATTTTGCTTTACAGTTATGGATTTGCTATTGTGAGAGAAAAGCAACGTAAATAGCTTCTCATGTAGCTGTCAAACCTTGCACTTGAGTGTATGTCCCACCTGGGAGCACCTCATCACAGCATGTTTCTCAAGTTCTGGACAGCAAAGACAACATACAGTGCAGAGTCACTCAGAAAACCCTCTTTATAGTCAGGGTTTGTGAGCACTGTGCAACGTCAGGGCTTTCTGCTTCTCACCCTCTTTAAGCCTCAAAGTCCTTTCTGAAGAGATAAGGCACAGAGGATATGAGTGAAAGGTTCTTCTGCTCTGGCTCCCAACAAGAGAAACAAAGATAACACAAAGAGGTATTAAGACATTATCTCTTCTTGCATTAACCTGTTCACATTCCATGCGTGAACCACTTTCACGCAGCAAATTAGGACTTGAGACCTTTGGACAGGAGAATTTTTATATCTGAAGCTTCTGCAATACAAGTATTTTGCAGAATGAGAAACTTAAGGTGGGAAACACAAATAATAAACTTCGGCACCAAGAATATCTATACATTTCTAGCCCCTGTTTTTTACCTGTGACTCCTCATAAATAGTTCAGCCTACAGTTTGCAGATTTTTCTGATTGCCCCCAGGCACATTAATGTGTACCCACAAAATCACAGAATGATACAGGTTAGGAAGGGACCTCTGGAGATGATCTAGTCCAACCTCCCTGCCAAAGCAGGTCCTCCTAGAGCAGGTTGCACGGGAACTTGTCCAGGTGGGTTTTGAATGGAGCATGTACCTGCTGTACCTGAGCACTGGAATCTGACTGTGTTCATATTATCAGACTTTTTTACCCTCCAAAATTGGGTGTATACTCTCAGATCAGCTATTGGAAGTGGTTCCTGACCATACTATGAATTGTTTGGGAGAATGACTAACTAACCCTATAATGGGCTATTTTAACCCCAAAGATGGTTGGCTACAGTGCCTGGTCCAGCCTCTGGCAATGCTTCGTGTTGCCCACATTGCTGGAGCATGCACCGGAGGCCAGGAGCTTGGGAACATCTCCTGGCCCAGCTCCTTAGGCCTCTCAGTCCAGCTACTACTTCTGATGCCCTCACAACAACTTGAGAGTCTCAACAGGCTTTACCTATCCTTCTAAAAGCTCTGTCAATCTATAATTACCATTTTTTTCTGAGCTTAGTCCATGAAAATTTAACAAAACCACAAAAATCTCAGGATTCTTTGTGGCAACACGGGACCTTACTTGTGGGTTGTGATCATAAGACATCTAACAAGATCATGCTACCGGGAGAAACCTGTTTGATGCAATTATGTTACTGGTTTTGGCTAAATCCAGAGGGCAACCTGGAATGTGAAGCTGCCAAAAGAAATGTGAATTTACTATACAGTGCAGGCAACACTGTATGATGTTAATTCCTGTTTAAATTGGATTAAGCCAGCATTGTCACTAAATGAAGCTGTCCCGTTCTTTTCCAACCTTCTGATTTTCATTCCTGCCCCAGATCAGTCCTCTGGCTGGCATCGAGTTAGATGCTTGTGCTGCTGAAGCAAACGACAGATTTGATCAGGTTTTTGTCCAGTTACCTTTCAAGATATCAGGTACCTGATCCAGTAAATTCAGTGAAAACTTAGGGCAGATTCAGGAGGCCATGAAGCCATACTCTTAAACTCACGGTGCATCTGTCTTTTCACACAGTAACATTGCAAATAAGGACATGGACAAGCTCCAGGACCTCCTAACTCAGGTTCAGGGGTTACTGGCTACTGCCTACCTGTTATAATCACTGTTAAGTTGTACCTTACCCTTTCTGTGGCAGTTTTAACTGTTTCTCTGATCAGCCACCAATTGGTGGTTTTAGAAGATGGTCTGAATTGAAAAAGTAATTTTTCCATGGTAATATTTCAAAACTAATTTTCTAGTGTTGAATTCTGGACTGACCAAGTGTTCAGAATTTTCTGTTGTTGTGTGGATACCCTTCAGGTAGTTCAACTGCCACAAACAGTGAAGCTGCATTTAACCACTCCTCTGGGAACTAACAGATCTTGTCAGCATATCTATAAAATTACTAAAGGGAAAGAAAATACAGAATGTGTTTCAAATTAAAGCCTTGCTAATACTTAACATTTCAAAATATTTTCCTTTTTTTAGTTGCAAATTTAAGAGTTGCATGGTAATTGAACTGAATAGTAATTAATTTTATTTTAAAGACAACTAAAAATTGAAAAATTGAAGCCTCAGATCATGCTTTTCCTATACTAGAAAATTCAAACTTCAACTGTTTCAAATTTTGCTGATGGGTCTATGTTACAACCTTCATATTCATTTAACTCAACGTATGTATTGCATGTTACTTTCTTCTGTTACCAAGTGTATGAACAGCATGGGTGCTAGTGTCTTTATATATTAGCTCATTATTTCAGTGCTATTAAAAGCACACCCCTATAGCACTTTTTAACATAAAGTTCTTCCAGTTAATGTTTCCTAAATTAGAAGCAATAAGTTAAAGAAGCCTTTTGTCTATTGTAGCAGACTTAAAAATCATTTTCATATTTGTACTCTCTGTGTTGGTGCTCTTAAACATATATAAATTAGGTTCAGAGAATTCAAGTCAAAAAGTTTCTAGAGCTACTCATGGTGCAATGGTAAGTACAAGGAGCAGAGTGTTTTAGGGTTTAGGTTCTCAATAAGGAATTAATTAGGTAAAACTATTTTATAGGGTCATACTGGAAGTTTTAAAAAGAGCTATTTCAGAACAGTTCTAAAGACAGAAAATACTAATTCTACTTCTGCTCTAAACATCAAATTACTATACAGTCTGCATTTAGTAAAGCAAGTAAATAAATTTACAGATGATTTGAAAGCAACCTCATTAGGAATAATGCGTGTTATGATTAATGTCTATGTTGTAGTTTGGGTTTAGAAGACATTTGCAACAGGAGAATTATTGTGTTAACAGGTATTTTTCCTATTAAAGGATATAATTCCAGCTAGTTTTGCTGAATGATGTTTTTTTAATATCTATTTTACTACTATTTACTTTCTGATTCCTGTAGATAGCTTCAATAATCAGTATTTTGGCAACATTGGTAGCATTCGCATCAGACCACCTGCACTATGAAAGGCCATCTAAATTAATTCCATAAACTACTAGCAGTAATTAAAATTTTAATTTTAATTGTAGCATAATTTCAATATCAGAGAATTCAAGTCAAAATTTGCAAACTGTTAAGACATTTACAGAATAGGAATGATGTTATTAATTTAAAGCTATAATTTTAAGGCATTACGTTTTCTGAACCATTAGGATCACGGTAGCAATATACCATAGTCCACTACAAAAGAAATATACTTTCTGGGTGCTCTGGTGAACAAGTAATGTATTAAACTGATCTAATACTTAGCAAAGGTGAACTATGTTCACAAACCCCTCTTTTCACACCATGCCAAAAGCACAAGCACTCTGTACTTTAGAAGCATACAATTCCTTTCTTTTCTGCAAGAGGAAATTCACATTTTCACATTTCACCTTCCCGTGGCTCACAGTTAATGCTAGTTATTTCCCCTTGCTTATTCCTTAGCTTCTACACTGTCCCCTCCTCCCCTGCAGCAAACCCACCTCCTATCACAGCCAGTGGCAGCCCCCAGCTCCTCACGTGGGACAGCAGAGGAGCATGCTCAATAGACACTAAAATCATGGAGGGATTATCTTTCCAGCTCCCAGCACAAGCCAAGTCTGCTCCCACTGCTGTTGGACTTAGAAGAAAGAATATATATGCTGGTGAGTGCACGTTTGCTCCGCTTCAGCCTCTCCTGCTGCCAGTACAAGTCCTGCATTTCATTCCTTGAGGAGCACAGGACCTTTCATCGCATTATTGGACACAGGTTTTTGATGTTTCTGGGCTTAAGGTGACTTTTGTCCTTCCCACGTGAGTTGCAGGAGAGGGAGGAGAATCACTGTCCCTTATTCGTGGAGGCTGCAGGTACTAGGCCTAGAAGTTCTTATGCTACTACACAAAAAAGAAACTTGGCTCTTCTTTCTCAAGTTGTATTTTCTACCCTTGACTTACACGTATGAGAATTCGATTCTTTGTATTTTCCTTTCTTCTGGCAAACTTCCTTCTCCACTTTTGATCTACTCAGTTTGGACTTGTCAGTGTGTGTGGTCACTGCAAACAGTGAGCAGTATGGCTGCTGACATACCCTGACCAAATCACCGGTGCAGAACTATGTGGCTTTGTTGCTACTGTATAATAATATATATTGTATAATATATATATAATAATACAGTTAAGATTTCGTTGCCACAGGCCTTCTGTTTTGTTTACCAACAAAACTTAAAGGTCCTGTAATTGCTATTACCACAGCTCTCAACCCTCTGTAGTAACACCTCCTGAATAGTTTAACTGAGCTTTTAATTCTGCTGAATCTATTGGTCCATCTATAATGGCTTTTCTCTGTACCAGTCTATTGCTTAAGACAATGTAAAGTATAAATACACATCTCAGAAGGTCAAAGAATATTAAAGTAACTGGTAGGTCCAAATCAGTGATGATGAACTTCTGAAAACCACATTTCTAAAGTCTAGGAGACATTAGTTTTGTGTTCTAGGAACATAATTTTCTTTCTCTGAAGTAAAAACTTGAGTATGCAAAATAAGTGTATACTCATTACTTCAGGTACCATTTTGGATAGATGAATGTCTATATGTTTGTAACACATGCTGAGGCTTGCCATTTTGAATTAGTCTTCAAAGGAACAAATTTGGTACTTGCTAAAACCATAGAACAATGTTTTCTATCCCAGCCTATGCAATGTATGAGCAGCAGAACTGGCACGGCATCTGGCACCTTTCTGTCCTACTTCTTTCAGTGTTCCTCTGGCCCAGTTATGGCCCCTTTGCTTGACCTGCATTTCCCAGCTACTGGCAGATCACAAGTTACATGGATGGTGTCCAGGTCAGGAAGTTGAGGAGATACTAGTTTGGTTTTCTACCTGGTATCCATTGAGTGGTCTTCACAAAGCCCTTAGGAATTTAAATCTGTTTCCTTGTTGAATGTGGTTGCAATTAGCAAAGTGCTAGTGAGAGGGATGGCTGCACAAAGTGATTATGTAGGTCCTTTTAGTTTTTTCTTAGAAACTAGAAGAAATGAAAGCAAGCAAAAGTTCACTGAACTTTCTCAGTAACTAGGAAATGTTTATTCTAGGAACAAATGTATTAATTTTCAACTAATTTTTTTTTCAGAAAGCCAGCAACACAGAAAACTTGCAAGTATTTCTCAGCCATATTAAGAGTACAGTAATATAATATTTGATAAGAAGTAAGCATTTAAAATGTTAACTTTTGTTAGTTTTCCGGAATATCCAGCGTAATTGCAGAGCAACGTGCAGATGAGTAGGAACTACACAGAATTAGAAAAAAATGAGTAATACAGCATGTCAATGGGACCAGGAAATATTGTAGAGCAGCTTAAAGAATTGTTAACGTCACATTTTTGCACAATTATTTAAAGCTGCTTCTATGAAAACCAAGCACGGCACAAATATACTTTTAATTCAGAATTCCAGGAAGAAAGTATTTTCAAGAACAATAATGCCTTGCTTAATGTTAAAAAAATATGGAATTAGTTTCAAATTTGAACTTTACTTTGGAATTTATTTGTGCCCTTGGCAAAAATTAGAGAGCAGTTTGAAGTACCCTAATACTGTCTCTTGTCCAGTGTGATGGGGTCTTTGGGTCCCCAAAGCGGGCTGTGAATCCCAAGGCCCAGACTCTCACAGGTGTTTCATCAGGAGCTTACCTGGGGGCACCCGACACCTTTGATTACAGGAACA
This sequence comes from Thinocorus orbignyianus, assembly GCA_013400375.1. Classification (NCBI taxonomy): domain Eukaryota; kingdom Metazoa; phylum Chordata; class Aves; order Ciconiiformes; family Thinocoridae; genus Thinocorus; species Thinocorus orbignyianus. The sequence continues at coordinate 1,002,105 of VXBW01002690.1, read as the reverse complement.
TAAGGGTCTGCCTGTTTTAACGGTAGGGTCAAACTCTGGCCTTTACCCAGACCTTGGCCTTCTCCCACCGCAGGGTGGGTATGGTGGGCAGGCCTTCATCCTGGCAAAGGCTGACCTCCTGTCCCTCATCCTGCAGATGACCACCCTTGTCTGCCTACCTCTCAGTGCAGCCTGAGGGTGAACATGCAGGGCCTGCCTTCCTGAAGGGAACGAAGCAGCACCTCGAGTCCGTGGGGAAGACTCTGCTGATCCTGTCAGAGGATGTGTCATGGCCACGTCCCCCACCACCTCTGAAGGATGTAAAGGAGAGAAGAACTGAAGAGAAGGACTTGGATGAGAAGCTTCTCATGGATGAGAAGCTCAACATGAGCTGTCAGTGCACGCTGGCAGCCCAGAAAGCCAACCGTATCCTTGGATGCAACAAAAGAAACGTGGCCAGCTGGTCATGGGAGGTGGTTCTCCCCCTCTACTCTGCACTCTTGAGACCCCACCTGGAGTCCTGTGTCCAGGTCTGGAGTCCTCAACATAGAAGGGGCATAGATCTGTTGGAACGGGTCCAGCGGAGGGACACAAGGCTGCTCAGAGGGCTGGAGCACCTCTCCTATGGGGACAGGCTGAGGGAGCTGGGGCTGTTCAGCCTGGAGAAGGCTCTGGGGAGACCTGATAGCAGCCTTCCAGTATCTGAAGGGAGCTCCAGGAGAGCTGGAGAGGGACTTTGTCAGGAAGTCTAGTGACAGGACGAGGGGTAATGGTTTTAAATTGGAAGAGGGGAGATTTAGATTAGTTATTAGGAAGAAATTCTTTCCTGTGGGGGTGGTGAGGCACTGGAACAGGTTGCCCAGGGAAGCTGTGGCTGCCCCATCCCTGGAAGTGCTGAAGGCCAGGCTGGATGGGGCTTTGAGCAACCTGCTCTAGGGAGAGGTGTCCCTGCCCATGGCAGGGGGTTGGAACTGGATGGTCTTTAAGGTCCCTTCCAACTCGACCATTCTATGATTCTAAGGAGGCGAGCTGTCGGTAGGTGAGGGAGGACCGAGAGACCTGTCCCTGCGGGTGCCGGTGAGGGCATCGGGAGGCTGCAGCCGAGGGGAACCCGGCCGGGGCCGGCGCTCTCCGCACCGCCTGGGGGCGGGCTCTTCGCCTGGCGAGGAGCGGACGCTGAGGGGCGCAGCACGCAGCCAATGGGAGCGCTCGTAGCAGTAGCCAATGGGGACGGCTGTGACATGGCGGGAGTGGTGGGTCAGGGGCGGGGGCGCGGTGGGGAGGTGCTGATACTGGTGGCACTGGTACTGGTTGCACTGGTAACGTTGACGGCATCTGGTTCCGCCTCGCCCGGTCCTGGCTCGCGCAGTGATGGAGGCCTCGCAGGTTACCATCATCGGCAGGTAAAGTTCCCTCTCCCGAGGTGGCCTAAGGTGGAGGTGCTGACCCGACCCGACCCGGCTGCTGCGGGGACGTGCGAAGGGTCGCGGCGAGGTCCGGCCTGCGGGGGGATCGGTTTGTGGCACCGGCCCTCCTCGCGGTTGCAGGCACCGGGTGTCGCGGCGAGGTGCTGGCCCGGGGCAATCGGTGGGTCCCGGGCGCCGGGGGAGCCGGGCTGGGGCGGAGGAGCGGTGCGGGGCAGGGGCCGCGGGGCCGCCGGTGTCCGGGAGCCAACGCACGGGTTTGGCTCGACGGGAAGAGCCTTTTTGCTGAAGCCCCTGACAGTTCTGTGCTGCTGTGAGAAACACAACCCAAAGCAAACAGGAGACAACCATCTGCGGCATCTCCACTCGAAGTCAGTCATCATTCAGGGCTGGGAGGCTGCTGCCCTCTTTCATTGCAGGGTTGTGTTTGTGGGTGAGTGCGGGAGGAGTGGAGAAATCCCAGCACGGGTTTGAGATTCCACTTGTCAACTGTGTCAATAATCTAAGTTTCTCTCGGGCACTCCTGCAGTAGTGCCTTCCTGAGGCAAGACACAGCGGTATTTCCAACTTGTGTGGGAATGCATTGACTCCTCTTGAGCTAGAACTGAGGTTCTGTAGCTGAACAGTAATCCAGTGGGGAGAGTAAAAAACCTCCCCAGCAGTAATAGCCCCTCACTTACCCTTGTAACCCCATGGTAAAAGCGTGGGCTGCAGCGAGCTTCATTACGAAGACCGCCGGAGGGCTTGGCCACACGTGTCTGGGCAAAGTGTGATGGTCACAAAGCTGGCTCTTGCCGGTGATGCCAGGGGAGCTTTTATTCACCAGTGAAGGGCTGGGAGAGCTGATCTTGTTCTGTATGCTTTGTAGTTCAAAAGAAAAACGACTCCCACAATCCTAAAAACCTGTATTGAAATAAAGGAAAAAAATACTTGTTGGTCAAATATTGGTTTAAAAATGCAATTTGAAAGAGATTATGCTAACTTATAAAGATACTAGTAGCCCTGATATACTTGTTTGGGTGTTCTGTGTACCTTTATTTTAGAAGCACATGTTACTGAGGAGGCTACAGCAGCTGACAAACTTTGTCCCTTACCTTTTGCATAAATGTGCTTGTTCTGTAGTTCGAGAACTTCTGAGATCGGGGCTCTACTACAGTGAAGTTGTGTGTGTGGCTTTTGTTTTAGATTCTAAGTTTTCAGTGAAAGCTTGTTGGCCACTTAACAACACTAAATGCAAAGTTTTACTCTTTTTTTTTTT
>VXBW01002690.1:968970-999364 GCA_013400375.1 Thinocorus orbignyianus | reverse complement strand
CTTTTTTTTTTTTTGTTATTTAAACCGAAGACTGAGCATGTTCCTGTTTTCCTCCTTTCCTCATCTGCGAAATTGCTTTATCTCTGACTTTTATTCCCCTTGTAATCCTTTATTGATGCCCTAGTGATCTTGCATTTTCCAACTGCCAGAGGTTGCTTAAGTTTAATACTACAAATGCAAAGGCCTTGGAGTTGACAGGAAATGCATGTAATTATAATAAAATCGTCAGTTACTGCAAATTTTCTCTGTGCCTTTCTCAGTAATGTGACTTCACTAAAAAGTTGTAGGCAGACTGTTCCTGCATGCCTCCAGCATGGTAGGGTGCTTCACCTGAAAATAAGGGTAATGCTAGAGGTTGATAGGTGGAAGAGCAATACCAAACCCATAGGTAGTTGTTTGATATTTTTATTTTTTTTTCCTTTTCACATGATCGTTGTACTTCCTGAATTTGAGTTAGGGGACTTAAGTAACTGGGCCTTAGGTCTTCTGATCATCTCTGGAGCAAGATCCTGAACTCTTGGACCAATGAGCTGGTGTCTGTCTTCAGACTATGAACTGAACAGATGATTGTTAAAAATAATTTTAAAATCCCCAATTCTTTAATGTAATTCCACGCACCAACGCCAGGTTAAGATTGCAGCTAACAAAACTGTTGATACTTGAGTCCAGTGTCCCAAAATAGCGATCCCAACTCTTTTGAATTCTGCTTTCCCTTTTCTGCTTTGTCTTTTTCTTCCTTGTTATCTTTCTTTCGGTTCTCAGAGAAGCTGCTGAACAGCTAGCAGAGGATATTTCTGTATTAGAGATTTGTTTTTTATCAATAGCTAACTGGTCTTTTAATGAAATATTGAAGAATCCAAGCTCTGTTTTCCTTCTTGTAATGTTTGTCAGACTCCTTTCCCTCAAATAACTGCTTCTTTATTAAATGGCCGATATTTCTTTTCTTTTCAGCGGACTTATTGGTCGCAGCTGGGCCATGGTGTTTGCTGCTGGAGGCTTAAAAGTGAAACTTTATGATATTGCACAAGAACAGCTAACAAATGCACTGGAAAACATTCGGTAGGTCACCTGACTTGAAATGACCAGGACTAATGAAACTGGGATTTCTATACTCGTGAATGAACAGCTGCACCTTACTATTTCAGGGATCATGGGTTTTAAACTTGGAGGAAGGCTTTAACTTAGAAGGACAGGATGAAGTGCAGACCCCATTAAGGTCAGACCTCTGCTCCCAGTGACACTTCTGAAGAGCACTTTAATTCCTAAGTAATGATTGAAGAGCTTAAGTTTAGATCCAAATTCTTGAAATTATGTTTACCATGATTATGTTATCTATAGGCTAAGCTTAAAATACGTGAAAATAAGAGTTTTTGTGTAGAAGGGCAGAGACTTTCGAAATGGAAGTAGGTTAATATGGCTTGATGGGGAGCCCTGCTACAATGATTATTATTTTATAACTAGAATTTTTTAAATTAATATTTTTTGGGTCATAGAAGAGCAGATGGCTAGTTCCACTAATGATACAACAGCTGATCAATTGTAGTAGAGGCTGGGAAGAATCTTTAGAAAGGCAACTTTGAGAGCATGAACACATGAACAATCGCACTGGTTCATACCACCAGTCCTCCACTGCTTTGTGGTGCTGTGGCTAAAGCCACATTCTTTTGGTACACAGCCACAAGTTCAAGTCCTGCTTGCCTGCTCCCCTCCCCCAACTTTCAGTGCCTAGAAGTTTCTTGTGTATTCAGTAACTCTAGATTTCTTTTGGTATTTCTCTAACCTTCCCTTGAACCTGTGTAAATCCTTTAGCAGCCTCCTTGCCAAAGGACTTTGTGTTCTGCAGGTTTACCACTCACCCTGTGAAAAGCTATTCCCTTTTATTGTTTTCAACCTGGCTGTTAGTGGCTTTGTTGGGCCCATAGTTCCCATGCTAGAAGGGACAGTGGTTCTATTTGCCCTTTTCTTGCTGGACCTGAAATACAACTTTTGATATGCCTTATAGAGTAGGTCTGTAAGCGTTCTTATGTTGCTGTATCAGTATTTAATTCTAAAGTTCAGAATGCTACTTGATGAGCGTCAGCCTAAACGTGCCAGCCCTCCCTTTGTGATGCCTTGGAGTGAACCGTATCAGCTGCTGTGTCAGCTGCTGTGGGGAGTAAGCTGCACCTAAAAAAGGCTTGTGGCCTCTTGTATCATGCTTGCTTTTTGTAAGAAGGCTTACAGTGAGGAGGAGTAGCTTCAGGAGCCCCTTGTAGGTCAATTCAGTTGTTGGAGTTGAGGAGTTAAACAGTATGGATTATGTAGCGAGACTTCTTTACAAAGGCTTAATAAGGGAAAAGGGGAAAATCTCCTATGATTTATTTTTATTTTTTTGATTTCCCCAAACCTCTTTTTCCAGGTAGGTGTTAATCAAGACTGAATTTCTCTGTTGCTACACCTAGATGACAGGCACTTGTTTTTTGTAGAATTGCTGTCGTAGCAGTAGCCATTCTGAGATTCTGGATTATTGTGGAGGAGCAAGTTTTGCATTCTGTGTTACTAAAGAGAACACTTGCCCATATTTTTTTCTTTTCTTAATAGCAAAATGAGGACCTTGGCCTTCTAAGGTTCGACTTGGAAAAGTGAAGCATAAAATGTCATGTGTAACAGGGTAGAGTGCTGTTTGGGTGTCTGTACTGTCCTGTGCCTTTATGTGCTGCCCCATAGGAGTTTAAGGCAGGTTTTATCTTTTACATAAGGTGTTCTTAACTCAACTTATAATTAACCTGTGTATCTTGGCTGTTGTAACATCCTAGTTAAAAAGCCTAGTTTCAGGACAATGTACTTTTTGTGATAAGAATACGAGCTATGCAGTTTCTTCAACCAGTATTTTAATGATTGTACCTATCAAAATATGGTCAAGCTTGAACTTCTGTGCACTGATTTCTTAGCACGCACAACCTGCAGTAAATTCCTTTGAGTTACTGTTACAATACTTGCATAAGGGCTGGAGCTTGAGGAGGGAATGAGGGCTCGCAGAAGTGAGCAACTGACAGAGCCAGCTTGTGGCTACTTCTCTGGCCTTACTGGGATTTGTTTTCCTTTTTCTCTACAAATAACTAGCACTTGTAGGGAAGTTTTTAGGCTTTGGTTTTGTAGGTTTGTTGGGTTTGTTTTAGTATTGGAAAGTATTTGCTCACACCAGTCTGTGAACTTTCAGTGTATGGAGGTGCTCTGCATGTTAAAGAGAAACCAGAGTGTATGGAGGACTGTAGTTTCCTTTTTCTAAACGAAAAAAAAAAAGTGAAATTTCAGTAGTAAGCAACATTCACTTTACTTTTAAAAGGAGATGATACTCCTTTGATGACAGAAGTTAAGTATTTATTAACTGTTCTGTGTGATGGACTTCTTGTACATTGACTTCTCACTCACTGTTCTGACTTTATATAAAGGGCATCTCAGGTCTTGTTAACCTAATAAGTGGACAGCAGGGCTCTGCAGTCCTGCAAGAGGACTGAAACAAGAGGGACCTGCAATGATTGTGAGAGCCTGCATGTATCTGTATGGAAAACCTGAAGTGGACTCTGTGAATTTATTCAAAACACTTGGTTATGGGTAAAAAAATATAAGATTAAAGCGTGGAATCTGTATCTACTGGAACAAGTGGAAATATGTGTCGTGTTAATACATTGTCAGTAGACCAGGTACAGAAAGAAAAGGAGAGTGTGATTACACAGGCCTGATGTGGTGTGATGGATTTACTGCCTACCTACCTCTTGACAGGCATGTGGCAGGCAGTGCCCTGGCACACAGAACAGCTGCACATTGGATTGACCTGGATGTACCAGGGGCATTACTAACCAGTGTCTGCTCTAATGGAACAACCTTTTGTTCTGCAGAAGAAACAAACTAATGAACCATTTTACATGACGTTTGACCTACTGAATGCCTCTTACAGTGACCTGCCTTGGAAAATGTAACTTTCCATATCCAGTGTGCTTTCTTCTGAGTCACTGTGATTATGGTATGAATGAATGGTCAATAAACTTCAAAATAATGAGAATTAGAAAAGTAGTACCCTATTCCCGAAAGTAATCCTAAAGCACACGATGGAGAAATGCTTTAGTGCATATCCCCCCTGCCCCAAACCTTCGTTTCTTGTGACATGTAAACTTTTTTTTCAAGGAGTTACTGTGCTACACTTTTAAGTATAATTATGCTGTTGATAAAGATTGATTAGTTACAATGGAAATGCTGTATTATTCCCCCTGTGTAACTGGTTCACGTGTTATATAGAACAGGTTTTGGACATACAATGAAAGACTGTTGCAAGGGGGAAAAGTTTAGTTGACTCTGAAGAAGACACTAGAACTTGGATATTTGAACGTGCATTCTGTGATTTCTTTCTAGAAGTAGATGGTGGTTAAATATTCTATTTGCTGAGATACAAAATGTATCTCCTCCAGGACACAGGAGCTGGTAACTGTTTTTTATATATAAACCCCAAGCAGTTGTATGTATAAAGGCTATAGCTGACTTCAGGGGGGAAAAAAAAACAACCTGTAGAAGATTTCAGGAAGCGGTCTGTGCTAAAATATAAAGACAAGATTATTTTTAAAATTACATTATTACATTCAACTGCACTAAACAATAAATTTACACTAGAAGCTCTTTTCTGTCTTCTGATCCTTCCTTTCTTCTCTTAGCCCAAATAGGAAAAATTTCAGGGACATCTTGAAGTTGACTTTGTGAAGATCACTTCTGGGGATATGGGCACATAAAATTACTATTGCTACTTTTATTACATAGATACGAGGGAAATGCAGTACTAGTATCAAAACATAGAAATACTTGGTTGGAAGGAAGGTGACTTTGATCTTCTCTTGATTAAATGATAGGGACCTTCTCCCTCAAATTTAAATTAACTTAAATTTAATTGATTAAAATGAAATTATTAGTTTTGTTCTTCCAGAATGGAATTCTAAAGAACTTTGCCTTTTGAAAACTGATACACGGTGCTAAGGCTGTGTAGTACCAAATCTAAACTCGTAAGTGAGGCTGTTTAGTGAGAATTACTTGTATGTTAGCTTTATCTGACAATAGGTTGTCCTTCTCCATGGTTCAAAGACGTTGGACCTTTGAAGAGCTGGAGCCAAGGAGTCTGGTCCTCAGAATATCACACTTTTCTTTTAATTTTTTAGTAAATTTTAGTGGACTTAACATATAGTAAAGTGCAATATGGCATTAAACAATCTTAACTCTTTTCTTATGCTGTAGGAACACAATTGCTTTGAAAAATGGACAAGACACAAGGGCTAGAAAAAAGTAGCATTTCCCTGCTCGCTTCTGGCCAAGTGGAGAGAAGTGCTTTAAGAGTTCTGTACTGTTGTCAGTGGGGATCTGGAACTTGTAATGAAGTGCCAGATGTATGGCAGGTTGCAAGGCCAAGATAGTAAACTGTATCTGTGACTTCATTATAGCCAGAATTTTGAAACTGATTCCCCCTGTAAGTCAAGCTCATCATCTTTCTCATTCCAGGAGGAGACTAGTCAGTAGAAAAGACATTTGAAAGTACATTACTTGTTGCTGTTTGGTGCCCTCTTACACTTTGTTTGTATAAGAAGGGGAACAGTTTACTGGATTGGGTTTGTAGCATGAGGAATACACTGATACAAGCTTTGTTGTCTTTTTTTCTTTTAGCTCATGGTCTTGTGTGGTTAGAAACTTTTTCCAAGCAGGCTGCGATAGATTGTAGTCCAGTGCCATGACTGGTTAATGGTCCTGGTCTTTGACAGTGATGGTTGGCTGAACTTGTGAGGAATAATATGATCGGTGGTATCTTCTCCCCTCTTTTCTCCTTGCTGCTTTGGGTACTAAGTTTGTGATTCAGTGGTCTTTAATCTTGCAAGTGTTTGCTTATTGCAGCAACGTGTGCTGAGTGCTGCCCAATGGCACCTGTGGGTAAAGGTGAAGCAGTGGGATGTAGACAAGGTGATAAGTATTAGCATCACTTGTGAGGTCCTTGTGTCAAAACTTGTAGAATAGGATTTGTAACTGAGCATCCCACACAATTTATGTGATCAGGAGTGTTTTTATAAATTGGATGCCTTATCTTGAAGCAAATACTGGCTTAGTTCCCACAGTTGTGTTGACATGAGCAGTCAGGTGCAACAGTAAAGTCTGGAGGTTAAGTGTGGGCTCTAAAAGGAAGTAGTATATTCTTATGGATGTGAATTCTTCATTCTTCAAAAATCTTACAGGTATGAGTCAAACCCTTTGAACTGTGCACATAATACAGTTGCAAAGCAAAGACCTGCAGTGTGTTCTGTGGGCATGACTGCCATCACCTCTGTGGTCATCCTCAGGGATGATCACCGTGTAGTCTGAGCTGCTTCGAATAAAAAGTCATCCAGCAGAGGTCAGTGGTGCACTGCTTTGTGTACAAACCTGTCTGGTTTGTGCCTTACTATATGACAAATACCAGAGGAAGCTCCCTTCCTTTGCCACAAAAGCGTGGGCAATCCATTGCCCCAGGGGAATATAAAGAGAGTTTAGCATTTGGAAGACTTAAAATGCGTTTGTGGATAAACCAGGCAAAATGTCAATAAATATATTGGTGAAGGAGGGCAAAGGAAAAAGAGGCAAGGCCAAAATTCAAGGAATGCATAAATTGTATTTCCTATTCCATGCTTTAAATGGCTAGCATGAAGATTGGTGACATTAATAGGAAAAATCAGGAGGAAGAATCAGTCCAGCCTTGAGTTCCACATTGGATTCCATAGGATGGATTGTGTATTTGGATGCCTACAAAAGATCAGACAAACACGCCTGAAACACTTAGTTCTCCCTTCTCTAAAAGAGAGCTGAAGATGACTGTCTCATGTGCACGTTGACAGGGTAGGTGAGATGAATCCCACTCATTTTGTTTAGGAAGATATGGAGGAAGTACTGAGTCCACTGATCTGTGGACTCAGTACTTGTTGACAAGAGCAAGCTCTAAATAGAAGGATGGTTTGACAAAGTGTGAGTACATTATCACACGTTGCTCAGCAGGTGGTCTGAAAGGGGTAGAGAGAAGAGGCACTGTGTTTACATCCCTCTCCCTTTTCACTTAATTTAAAATGCTGCTTAAAAAATGTAGATGACACCTCCCACAACTTCATAAAGCAACTGAGAGCTGATGTCCAGTTGCTGCCTGTCTGGTGTGTTTAGGATTGCCGGTGGCTGCAGCAGTGATTGCCAGTGGGTGAGGAAAAGCCTCCCTAGGATATAAGTGCTGGAGCTGGACTGGAGAAGTGATCTGGGACTGACATTATCCTGATGCTGTGCCTGTCCTTCATAAGGACTAAGGAAGTTGTTTGGCTGCTGTAGATTGTGACAAGCATTGGGGTTCCCACCTCCTCTGAGCTCTAGATATGTAAATAAATCCAGTGTTACTGTCTGGGTACATGGAGGAGCCTGGACAAGTATATTGAGGACTGAGGTGTGGCTTGCAGTGGAGATCTTCTGGGCCTGTATTAAGTTCTGCCCATTTAACATAAATCCCCTAATGAAGCATGTCATGTGTGCCCCAGTGCCCCAGTCACGTAGGAAACACAAGATAGGTGACGGGTTATTTCCATATGCCATTATGTGATTTCTGCAGTAGAAAAATACACTAACTTTTCCCAGGCTGTGCAACTTCTCTGTTTGCTACAGCTTTTCCATCCTCCAACTGGCAAGTGCAATTTATTTATCATGTAAAAAGGCATCTAGAAAGAAGCCAAAGCTTCAGAACCAGATAGATAGGGAGAAAAAATGATTTTTCTTATTATTTCTTATTATTTTTTGCCCCTTGCTGCTAATCATTAGCTCCATTTCCTCCTCTCTTCAGGTTGAGCAATTTTTGCTGAATAATAGCCATAGTCTCAGAGAAGTTCTGGCTTGAGGTAACTGGCAGATTTAACTGTGATTTTGGCTACATCAAATAGCTTTCTTTTGATTGTGGTCAGATAATTTGACTTCTGTGGAAACTGCTCCTCTGAATGACTTTTATCAGTTTTGAAAATGGCTTGTTTGATCTGGATTTATGGGTGCTTAAAGCTGTGGAGAAGGTAGCGTGTCCAGCCCCAGCGGTATTCTGTACTTGAACGTTCAGCTAAAGCTCTGCCCACTTAATTTATTAACTACTTGAATTTTTTGACATTGTAATCATTACCTGTGTAGAGGTATGGGATGGGTTGTTTGCTTGTTAGTTTGGTTTTTGGTTTTTTTTGAGTTTTGGTGGTCTTTTTAGGAAGGACTCCTGGCTGTATGGAATGTATTTTTCTATTTCTGTACAGTTCAACAGTTGTAAAACTACATGAAGTATATTAAAAAGACCTTTCTTCCCATTAAATATGTATTGAAAATCTCTTGCTGATCGTGCACCAGTGAAGACTGGTCTGAGGTGGTGACAAGCTTGTGCTTAAGAGTAAATCTTAGAGCTGTCCATGCTGAAAGAGAAGAAAAATATTACAAGATGGGGATAGTAAAGAGATTACTGAAACTAACCCTCATATTTTTTGAGTATAAATATATGCAGTGGCATGGCAAATGGCATGTTATTGGGTTGTTAAGAAGCCTTTTAAAAAACTAATGGTGGCTTAATAATGATGAAATACTTAATTGTGTGTGTTGTTTCTGTCAGCAAACAAATGAAAACGCTGAAGGAATCAGGATTCCTGAAAGGAGCTTTGAGTGTGGAGCAGCAGTTGGCTCTCATTAGCGTCTGTACAGACCTGAAGGCAGCAGTAGAGGGTGCTACTTTCATTCAGGTAAGCAAAGATTTGACAGCCAGCAAACAGGTTAGAAAGCCCATCAAAGAGCTGTGCTGTGTACTCGATGGGCGATGGACAAGTGTTTGCAGTTGTAATGATGATGACCGACTTAATTTTATGAGCTAACTGTCAGCTCATTTATTAATGGAAATTCTGTGAAACAGCACTAGTCAGCATCTTCCAATGAGTTCCACCAGTTAACTTCCTTGAAAACTTTTATTTATTTTTTTTTTTTCTTGCAAGACTTCTGCATCAGCTACATGATGCCTGTGCCTGTGCTTGCTGCTTCCTTTAGAGAATTCTGCTGGATGTGTGAGACAGGACTTGCTGAACAAGGTGCTTTGATTCTTGCCTGTTATACATAGTGCTCGTTCCATGCTACCCTTTTCTCTGAACTTGTTTGACAGACACATAAGGCTTACAGCCTTGTTGTTGAGGTCTTTCCTCAAGTTCGTTTAAGACTTGCATCATGCTTGCCACTCTTCTGCTCTTTGGTATCAAAACTGTGCATTCAAGTGAGCAGTTGTATATCGCTGTGCTGGATGTTAATATCAAATCATGTCATCTGATTCCTATCTCCTCTCATGACTTGAGACAAATCCTGGGAGTTGCCAAGACTAAGGCTTCAGTTTTCTGCAAAGATTAGGAGGAGAAACAGAACGATTGCAAAGAAATCACTCTTCTGTGTGTGTATTCCAGATGATTATCCTTCCTGTATTCTGAGCATGTCTTGGTCCTATGCATTCTTCTTCTCCATGCATTTTGAAGAAAGGGTATTCCTTAATTTTTTTTTAATTATTCCTTTTGTAATTTGTGTGTGTGTCTGCTTTATTTTGTCATATTTTGACAAATTAACAGTCCTACAATGCCATGTTTGGGTATTGCCTAAATGAGAAGGCTGCCTTCTTGTTTCTAGTAGACTCTCCTAGTTCTGCCTGTTTTCTTTTACCTTTTCAAGTGTTTATTACTACCTTGTATGTACATATGGTGTGGTATGCTACCTGCAAGGATCTGATTTTATGGTTCCTTTAGCCTTTTCATGTCTCTTAATATGTAGTCATTAAGCATATAATATAAATAAATAAAAAACAAATTAACTGCAGTATGCCTGTAGGTAACAAATTGTGTGTGAAACAGTTGATGGTGTTCATTATCAACTCATAACTATCAAACTGTGGCATCAAATTTAGTTTTGGTACAAAGTGTTAACAATTACACAATGTAAATGGTCAAACTATTTGAATTAGTCTTTAATTTGCCCTTGGAAGGGATGTGGAGTAGATATGAAAGAGTCATAATTCTTATTTCAGCAATGAACAGGCTGCTTTCTGGCTCAACCGTATTAAACGTTGAGCCAGAAATGTTGCGTAGTGCAGCTTTGAACCTGGAAGGAGAAAAGGGGCTGATTGTGACTTAAGAGTGCAAGTGTTCTGACTTTTATTTACAAAAAACCCCCAAACCCATCAGTTGCATTAAGGGTAGTTGAATATAGAGGGCTCTGTTTTCTTGCTTAATTATGTAACCTACTGCTTAAGTTGTTAAAAGATTTTCATGAGAACTGCATTTCTTTACCCTGGATTTCAGTTCGTTAAATCGTAACTTCTTTTCAAATTTGGCCTGTGTAGAGTAAGTTTACTTCAGGTTTTAAAAATTTCCTTGATGTTTGCTCTCCTTGAATGAATCCTGCAGGCAGTTGCTTTCTGTGTTGTTTTTGAGGGACGAAACTTAAAACAAATGAGGATGAAGTAGTAAAAAGTGGAACTTCTTAAATGACATTAGTGAAGCTATAAAAGTGAAAAAAATGCAAGAAATAAATAGGACTGGGTAATAGTAATGTCACAAACCTTTAAAAAGAAGGTATGTCTTGACGTGTATTATTTTATATATTCCTTCTTCTCAGCATTCTTACTGTGTAACTTATCATGATTGGTGTGCTTTACATCAACTTTAGATGGAAATCGGTGTGGTTTTTGCACTAAAACTGAGTATTCACCCAGTTTCACTTCTCAGAGCTTTTCTACGCTACTTAAAGTACCTAACCTATAGCATGTAGGTGAATGGGCACTGCAAACTTATTGTATCCCTAAAAGCTTTAATTTTGAAATAATGTTTCCATTAGCTGAAAGCACCATGGAGACAAATTACAGGGTACATCTATAATGTCCCTGGAGTGGGACTGTCATGGGTGAGGTGAATGTTTCTTAATATTGTGCTCTTAACTTTCCAGCATAAATACAGGGTGACTTTTGTCTTTTGTCCTTAGGTGACTGTTGGGTACTGAACTTACTAGTACTCCTTTCACTATTGAAAACATATTTGAGTGGATGTGTGTCTAGCTCCTAAATAATATAAGTTGAATAGAAATCAGTACAGCACTTGTATAATCTCTTACCACAATACTAGTAGATGGAAAACACATGTTTTTAAATGCTTTGCCTTGAAACAATTTACTGACAAATTTTACTAGCCCTCAGAAGAGGGTAAGATGACTGTTGGTAAGATTTTACTCTAGACACATGAGCTGCTGTGTACGCTGGTGAGCTGTGAGGTCTGGCTGGGCTGGTTGAAGCCAGGCATGGAGGGTGGCTGAGAGTTGATCCCCAAACAGGCAGGGGGGTGAGATTAAGATTGTAATTTACACCTTGTGGTCTGAGTTATTTATCCCTTTTCCTTTTAAATGAACTCTACCTAAATGCCTTAGCACAGTACCTCTACTTTTTTCGCTCCCCTCTTGAAAAAGAGAGGCCATACTTTTGTCCTCTTTGCTGCGTTATGCCTGCAAACTCTTTTGAACTGGTAATAACAACACTAACAAATCTTTAGCCTGATCTCTTTTGGATCTTGCTGGCTCTTTTATCTCTCCCAGTGAGGCATATTTAGAAAAACAGTGTTACCAGCTTAAAAATAATTTTGAAAAAGCCTGGTGGTTCCTCAGAATGGGAAACCAGAATTGACCTGGGAGCCTTGATGGTAGGTGTCTCATGTCTCCTGCCATAAAAATTTGTCATTGACTGTTCAGTACCAGCTTCTACCAATAGATTTCCAAGAACCTTTTTACTTCTGGGGATGAAGGAGTATCTGCAGACAGCAATGGGTGGAGGTGTCTTGTCCTGAGCTTATAGGATAGAAGAGCATCCTGGTTTGGAGGCTCCATTAATAACAAACCTCTCTAGATACAAAGCTGATGGAAGGCAGAGTGTGCAAGGATTGCAGTAACATGCCTTCTTCTGGACTGGTCACTGGTCAACTCTGAGCACTGGACTCAAACATGGGTTTGTTTGCTCTCAGCTGGGTAAATATAACCTTGGGCCTGGTTTTACACACTTATCTTAAAACACTGACCTGAGGCACCAAGAGTTATGTTTTGGCTTCTGAGGGAGCTGGTTTTAAGCATGTGACCTGACTTGCTGTCCTTGTAGAAGTTTTAACAAAACTTTTTTTCCTGATTTTAGGGTTTGAAACAGTCTGATCTCAAAGACTTGCTATAAGATACTTTATCAAGTCAGTATTTGAGTTGAACTGAAAGGTGCTATCTCGGTAAACAGCTTGCCAGTGACGCTGCTGTGCTGCTGCTGCTGAATGGACTTTTGTCCTTCCAAACTTTCTAGGGTTCACTACTCGTCTATACTGTGCATGTAACAACTAGTGTTGTTTACCATTGCAGACTTGAATACAGTTTTGGTCCCTATTACAGGAGATCATCACTGCCGTAATTGTCATCCCACCCAGCAGTGAATCTTGCTCTTCGGGTTCTCTTTCAGTGTTCCCTGGTTTTCTTTCTAGGGCTGTGTTGCGTTTGCATTGCCTTTCGTAGATCACTTTCCCTGTTTTTCACAGTGGATGGGATCACAGCAGAAGAAAAGGGGGAAGATCTGGTCCTTTGAGAGAGAATGCATAGCAGAGGAAGTCACTCAACCTGTTTGAGATCTTATTGCTCTTTCTTAAGGGAACCAAAAGGATCTTCATATCTTCTGTAGCAGCCTAAATAGCATTTTTGTCTGTCTTCTGGCAGTTTTGTAGGGCACATGAACATCATGGAAAAAGGTGGATCTGTTAATGATCTGGATACTGACACTAGAGGACACACACTGACACAAGTGAAACTTGCCTTCATTTGTTGCATGTGCTTTAAACAAAAACCAAAAAACCCACACAATCCCCCCAAACCCTCTCAAATCTGCAAGTTTTGAATTTAGAGTGTGTAGTTCTGAAAACGAGTACTTCCTCAAATCCTGTTTTGTATTTTGTACTAATGGTTGAACAGACACTTATAATTCAGCCATTTATTCTGAACAGTATAAAATGTCAGAAACTTGATATTTTTATTGCTCCAGTTTCTTAACAGGGCATGCTTCTGAACTGTAGGAAAGTACAAAATGTTTCCATCCAAATGCTGGATTTCACCTCACTAAAGTGTTATTTACTTGTACAGTACCATGTGGTAGACAGTCTTTCATGCCTCTCAAGAGGTAGTGATTTAATAAGCATCAAATTTCATGCGGGTATGAGCTCATGAATTCAAGACAACTAAGAAGTTATCACTTCTTTAGATTTGAAGTTGATTATAGTGCTAAAATAATATTTTATTATGTTTTTTTAAAACAGGTTAGCTTGAAAGTACTGGTGTTTTAACTTGATGCTTTTACAACTGCTTGCTTATCCACTGTCCTTTAGGTAATGGCTTTGAATTCTGTTACAGCTTTTCTGAATATGAACTTAACACTGTTCTAAAAGCTAGACACTTGCAGATTTGCTGTAAGACACTTTTTTTATAACCGTATTTTGAATTTAAGTCTAAACAAGTTCAAGCCCTGTGAATCAGAGTTAAACTTATGCAGGGGTTTCCTGTGCCCTCACTCTAATCCTCTGCTCTATAGCAGAACACTGTATGAGAAGACCTCACCTTAATCAGAAGGATTCACCTTTACCTCTGCTGCCCTACAAACTACATAGTAATTCAAAATCGGGCTGGAAGGGACTTCAGAGGTTACTTAGTCCAACCCCTGCCCCAGGGCAGCATCAGTCGTACCTGGACAACTGTAAAATGGGTTCACATGTTCTTCAGATCCTCATGTGATGTGATTCCTTCTCCTCCCCTGTTAAGCATTTTGCTTCAGTGCGTATCTACCCTGTAGAAAGTCTGTAACTGAAGCCCCAGGATGTGAGCATATGTGACCAGACCTTTCTGTTATTTTGGTTTTATGCAGTTGTGTCAAATGGTGATAATGGGACCCAATCATTGACTAATTGCTAGTCTGCTTTTCAGTTAAAGCTGCTGCTGTCCTTATCCTGCTTTCTTACCCTTGGGTAAGAAAGGATATCCATTCTTTTTCAGGTTAAGCATTAAGTCTTGGTTGCCAACGTTGGGGTGGCTTCTTTTGGGCTAACTGGAGTAGTTTTGCATCTCACGAGTCTTCTATTGCCAAGCATATTTTTTTGTTAACAATCTGGTATTTGGATATTATTATTATTATTATTATTATTATTATTATTATTATTATTATTATTATGGCTGTACAGTTGCTGGCTATAGTAATAGTGCTTTGAAATCTGTGTTTCATTGGATTAAATCTCCAAGTCTCCTTTTCAGGTGTTTTTAATGTCTGTCTTTAAACAGGTGACCTGAATGCTGTTTAAAATTCACTCATCCCTGCTTTATGTTAATCAGGCTTTGTTTTAGACATACAACATTCTGAAGTGCTTTGGTACATTGAAAATAAGACAATCATGGCCGAAGTCTTTTCTGGGAAGTCTTTTTTCTAGTGGATTATAACTATAGAAGATAATTAAAGTATTTATATAAATTGATTAGGCACTAAAACTTTCAGAAAAGCTGCTTTTCTGAGATCCAGAGCTCTTTTTCTCTTAACCCTTGTGAAGATCTTTATATTTCTACAAAAAGCTGGGCATAATATGGTTCCTGTCACAGCAGTGCTGACAGTCTGGGTCCAGCTTGAGACAGTTTAGTGCTCCTAAAGCTGCTGCTACATCTTCATTCTATGAGAGGAGAGGATTGCTGTCACTTGACACTGGGAACTGTTCTATAGAAGGGCCTCAAAATTGTCAGCTAAATTGCAGCACTGAAAACCTCAGACGACTTAACTTGGTGTAAATTGTTTGTGTATAAATAGAGGAACAGAGCCTGGGTTTGTGGTGTATTTGGAGATCATCACTTAGCTGCAGAAGATGAAGGGTGTCTCTGTGGCAATCAAAGTGGTTATGGCTTCTAAACAGCTTACCTGCTACTTGAAACCCTACTGAAGTTACTGGGAAGAGGGAAGTTGTGGAATTCTTCAAAACAATTTTCTACCTCATTTGTGGTTAGGGTGAAATTTCAGGGTGTTCCTGCTGTAGCAGCTGCAGCATGGCAGTGAAGTACAGCTTTTGGGGGTTAGATGATGAAAGACAAAGGTAGGAGTATTGATTACATGCTGTGAGCCAGCATGCAGCAGAATGAGGAGCCAGACGAGATCAGATTAAATGGACCACCAATGTGGGAGGTGTTGTGGTAAGATGTCTGCTACAAACCACCTGAACAGGAAGAAAACGCTGTCTTCAGACAACTGGAAGAAGCCTCATATTCACAGGCCTCTGTCTTCGTGGTGGGGCTTCAACCACATCAATATCTGCCAGAGGGACAGCACAGGAGAGCACAGAAGATGCAGGAAGATTCTGGAATGCATTCATGGTGTCTTCCTGACATAAGTGGTTGATATGCAGAAGAGAGGGAGTGTGCTGTGCTAGACCTCACACTTGAAAACAAGGAAGAACTGTTTGGAGATGTGAAGGTAGGGGTCCTTGTCTACAGTGACCATGAGGTGGTGGAGTTGAAGATCCTGAGAGGAGAAGCAAGACAAAAAGTGGGCTCGCAACACTGGGCTTCAGGAGAGACACTTGGTCTGTTCAGACCAAAATCTGCTTGGAAAAATTCTATGGCATGGGATACGGTCTGGCAATGAAGAGGGATATAGGAGAGCTGGTCTGGGAGAGCTCAAGATTGATCTATTCACTTTGAGGAATTTACACTGTCATAAAACTTTGTACTAAGATTGCCAGGGAGGTAATGTTTTCTTGATTGTATTTTGAATATGCAGCAGCCAAAATCTAGTCAGGAGATGGGAACTCATAATTGTGCAGCTGTGGCTTTCAGACTTCTTTATTTTGCAATTGCTTATGCTTGGTGACTACCATCAGACTCCATGCTTGCTATTGAAAGGACTCAATTCTGCTCTCTGTGACAGCATCTCCAGATGCTTTTACAGAAGGTGGCTTGCTTGTTGCTGGATGGCTGCTTATCTTTGACCTTCTCCATGCCAGTTTAAATCTTTGGCTTTCATCTTACACTACCGTGCTTGTATAGGACAATACCACTTACTTTAGGACTTACACCACTGTGTTGCAGTGCTTTGTTTCAGGACGTGATTTGTTTTTTTTCACCTCCCAGTGCTAAGAAATCCATGGCCTTGGCAGCAATTCCCATTGCTGGTGTAAGAATAAGGTATTTTGCAAGATAGTGTTGTGGGGAGTGTTTCCTAGAAGGTGGTACAGGTGAGTTGCTACCTTGGCATATACGAGAATGGATAGGAAGAATCTGGATAGATGCCAGCATTTAAATATAGGTAAATTAAGTTGTGTGCTTAGATGAATGTGGACGTGTGTGGGAGCACAGATGGCGGATAGTGTGGTGGAAAAGCAAGTAT
Source organism: Thinocorus orbignyianus (assembly GCA_013400375.1). Classification (NCBI taxonomy): domain Eukaryota; kingdom Metazoa; phylum Chordata; class Aves; order Ciconiiformes; family Thinocoridae; genus Thinocorus; species Thinocorus orbignyianus. The sequence goes on along the minus strand of VXBW01002690.1, from coordinate 982,887 downwards.
AAAAACACAGGGCCACTGGGTTTAAACAGATAAAACTACCCTTGCTTTCCATGTATTGGCCTTCAAGGGGTCGTGTCATAGGAGGTGCAGCTTTGTAATTAGGGGCAACTAGACCTCAGTCACCGAGTTTGGTATCGGTGTTGTCTGCTGGGGAGAGTGTAGTACATGTGTAGTTCTTTTAAGAGTTCATAGGTAGGTCAAGTAGCTGTTATGTGTTGTCTGGTTGTGTATGTGAATAGCATAATGCCTGTTACCTTTAAGCCTTCAATTCAGTACGACACTTCCAGCAGGTGGGTTTTAAAAATTAACAGCTGTCATGTTCTGATCAGGTTGTTAAAAAGATGTCTTAATAAAGTTTAAATTGGAAGCCAGATTAGTAGCAACCTTGTTCAGGTGCTCAGGACTTGGAATAAAGGTGTACTGTTCTCTACAAAAAGGGCACAGAAATATACAGTGTCACTTAAAAATTCGTAGAGGTGTATGCTAACCTTTTTGCAGTGGTTCTTTGAGAGAGACTGTGGTAGCTTTAAAATCGTATCTTATTTGCCCACTGTTTGATCTTCTCTTTCTCAGGGTGAACAGAATAGCTCCAGACCTCTCCAGGCTCTATAACTGACAGCATGTGAGGTTCCAGTTTAATGGATTGTTTAAAGCTTAATTTTCCCCCGTTCTTCAGGGAATTGGTGTCTCTGAGAAAATAATTGCATGCTTGATGAGGACAGAAACTTTATTGCAGTGGTCCAACAACCTGAATACAATTGTGACACTATATGAGAAACTTCAAGCAAATGGCCTATTCAGAAACCTTACGTAACTGTGGCAGGTTTGAATTTCCAACAGATTTGAGTTTGCCTTTTTGATTATCATCTGATGTGAGAGGAGGCTTAGAGTTTCAAGTTCACAATAAACCTATTCAGAGCAACTCTTTTATTAGCTTGAACAGTATCTGCAGAGTTCTCTTCATCTTTGGCTTTACTAAAAGAAACTATTTAAACTTGACCAACAAGCAGGGATCCTGGAATTATAAGCAGAGTATCATTTTGTTTTGATAAGGCTGTCTATTACTTTGGGCTCTATCTGGAGTTCTTAAATGACCCTGTTTATCTCTTCTGTATCATGGAACTTCTAGTACTGTACCGTGCATCTTGCTTATTTTTTAAGACTTCAAATTACTTTTAACCTATTTACTGGGTTAAAAAACTCTGGCCCTGGGCATTCCTGCAACAGAGTCTGTCTGAAACTGCCAGATATTAAATGTAAATTTTGGATTATATTAAGTGTATAACCTATTTCCCTGTCCTTACGCGGTTCAGTGTTATGGAAGGACAGAATGAGGTACTGACAGGTGGGAAAAGGTTTGAGTTGGAAAAGAGCAGGTATTTTCTGTGTGTTTTAAGGGGAAAGCTGAGGTTTTGCAAGTTTGGGATCCTGTTTTTTAAACCCTTCCAAAGGGTTGGTTTTTTTTTTTAACCCTTCCAAAAACCCCAGAAAACAAGCTGGCTTTGTCCCTCTGTGTTTCTCTCATAGAGTGAAGTCTTTCCTGTTGATTGTGGGATCCACTGTAGTTATTATCCCATGTTCTCATTGCTCCCAGCCTGGCGGACTTCTGCATGGTCTTCTTCAAGCGACTCCTGGAGATAATTTTGAAAGTTTAGTGACTGTAGATCATGGCTCTTGACTCATATGTTAAATTTTTACACTATACTGCAGAGTTGAACATGCTCAGTAGCTTTGGGAGAAGTTCTAATAGTGTGCATTGTATTTCAGAAATCTTTCTCCGAGTTGACATGAATGGAGATATTTAAGGTTTTAAGCAAGGGTCACTGAGAGATGTTTCAGAGAAGGTTCCAGAACTGTGCCTTGGAATCTCCTGCCATAGTTCTGGAGATTAAGTTTGTCTTTTGAGATACACATTTCCATCTTGTCTGAGAGATAGTGCTGACTTCTATTATGTGAGATTCTCCGAAGAAAACGGGGGCCAGGTCTTATTTCTCCACACTCTGTTATCTCTGTGCAGGAGTAAAAGTCTATATTTAAAACTCTATATAAAGCAGAATAATTTGGTTTGTGTTGAATCTCCTGTGGTTTTTGGTGGTCAGTCTTCTGCTGAAGAGAAACTTTTAGGTTATTTCTTTATATGTGGGAATGTATTTTTGTGACATGATATATCTAGGCTGATTAAAATAAATGATTTGTGCTGAATTCCTGGGTGTCAACGTGGGATCAGTGAAGTCTGAAATATTTGAATAAATACTATTGAACTAGAAATTTCTAATACTGATTTTTGTTTTTATTCTAGGAATGTACTCCAGAGAACCTGGAGCTGAAAAAGAAGATTTTCGGTCAGTTAGATCTTATTGTTGGTGACAATGTTATCTTGAGCAGCTCAACCTCTTGTCTCCTACCCAGCAAATTGTTCACTGGCCTTAAGCACGTTAAGCAGTGTATTGTGTCACATCCTGTAAGTATGATGGCATGTTTTGTTTTTGTAATAGTAGTACAGGTGTTTAACTAAACTGCATCCCAAACTCTTCCCTGCAGACTGAGAGATACAGAAGGATCTTTGGAGTGGTTGTATGCTTTCATTACCATGCAGGGGCCTGACTTTTCAGAAAAGCTTTAGTTAGACTGAGCAGTAGCATCTACTAAATTTAGATGTATGCATGTTTCATACTGTTGGTTCAAGATAAGCTGTGTAAGCTGTTGTGCTCATATTGTTGTGTGTTACTCAAACTATTGGCTCTCAAAATATAGGAATTCTGTGTTTTGAAGACAAACCTATAAAGTTCACTGCATTCTTCTTGGGGCATCATTAGTCTTCTCTAGTATCCTTTTTTCAGCTGCTGTTCAGTAGCACTAAATCTCCAAACAGTGAGATGCATGTGCTTATCAGGTAACATCAATAAAAGATGGAAGGTTTTGAGTCTGGTTTGTTCAATTCTGATGCAGAAGCAGTATACCCTAGAGGAAAAGCAGGAGGGTGAAATGGAACAAATTGTGCATGGAGCTGAATTTGCGTGCCTGGTGACCAGCTGGGACAGGGCAGTGATGCAGAAATGGCATGACTAGAGGTGGCAGCAGAACCTCAAAATGCTGAAGGGCACCTGTGAGCCTCTGTGGGGCTGCCAGGCAGCAGTTCATCACATCTTTCCTCAGTATGGAAGAGCATTTTGTTTTGATCACTGGGATTCTTGCTGCTTGTGGTGTCCGCTACTGAGTAGCTAAGGAAGTTGTCAGTCTCTGGTTAGTCTGGTGCTTGACAGATCAGTTAGGAGGACTGTTGTTATGAAGGTTTGCAGTATTCTGGAGAAAGGTCTGCAATTCGGTAACATGTTGCTTGTCCAGGCCATCACTTGGGATGTAAACATCATTTCCCTGGGCATGCTCAGGAGTGGCAGTGTGAATACAGCACTACTTTACTATAATATCTCTTCAGCCACTTGTAGTCTAATGCTGTGGTGTCAAAGCATTTGTTCTCTTTCTGATGTCCCTCCACCACCATCATTGTGTCTTTTGGTGACTGGGGAGCAAAAGGATTGTTTTCTTTCTTTATAATTAGTTTTCATCCCCTTTTAATTTAAAACCAAATAAAAGTAAAACTTCAGACCTGTGTCTATGTTTAGCTTTTCTCCAGTCTAAAATTCAGTAGTTCCTTATCTCCTGTTTCTGGGGTTGTAACTTTCCGTAGTGCAAGACAGGAGATAATGTCTCTTCTAGACTTCTGTATTAAGTAACTATGGCTATGATGGTTTTTTTTAACCAGTTCCTGGGCTTCTGTCTACTCTTTGACAGTCAGTCTTGTCTTTACTCTTTCTTACTGTTTTCCCAAGTTGTCATGTACCTGTTGACTTGTTTAGTCTGAGCTGCAGTCTTGATAGGAGCCACTTCTGAAACTGGGTTTTATCAGTTCTGAAAAGGTAGCTAGTCCCTGCGTAAATATTTTCTAGGTTGCTGTTGTAAGGATTTTCCAAAAGTATTTTCCAAAGCAAATACACCGGGGTGCCTTAAAATGTGTAATTGTTCTGAAATGGCTTTGTAATCAAACTGAGACTACTTTCTTAGTAATCTCACCTTCACTCAAAGGGGAATGTACTGGAGAAGCTGTGAGCCAGTGTAGTCTTCCAGGGGCCTCTCTGCATCTGTTATATCAGCAAACATGCTTCCTTTGTTGGCGTCTGGTGTTATTTGCTTTAACCGTGGCCGTACTAACATCTTGAACACAACTGTACAACATGGGGAGTGGTGGCTGCGAGAAAAAAGCAGCTCTGGAAGACACTGTGAAAACAAAACGTTTCGATATACCAGAAAAATTAGAAGCTGAAGTTGTAAATCCTCTGGCACAGGTGAGTGTATTGGGGAGAAGTGAAATGAAATGCCCAAAGGGCAGAAGGAGCTCATCTCTTTGCTTAACATAGGAATGGGTTCAGTAATTAGAAAGAAATCCCATAGCACAGCTGTGTGATAGAAATGCACACAATAAGTGTAGGTACAGCTGTTCTCTGCCAGCAGTTTCAGGCACTATATGAGTGGAGGCCTTCTGCAGAGCGGTTCACTTTTCATGTACTGTATACACCTTTTGGATCACACAGCTAGAAATAACAAGGTAGAGAAGACTGTGTGCCATTGAATGAAGTTTCTTGCTTTACAGGAAGCTGTGTAATCAAATCACCTTTAAAATGTAAAATTTTTAGCTCGGCTACTCCTGTTGGAAGTTGTTTGTGTCTTTTAATTTTTGTTCCAATCTTACTAGCAGTCCACTAAAATTAATTTGGTGTGTGTTGGCAGCTTTTGTGTAGCTTAATTATTTCTCTGTGTGTACTTTGTCATATCCTTTCTTAGCTTTTATTTTGTTCGGTTGAGAAAGGTAAGCTCTTCTGCTCCCTGAAGAAAGGCTTTGCATTCCCCCTTCTTGTTTTCAGAAAGCTTCCCCCATCCCCTGTTTCATCCACATTTTACCACTTCTAGGTTTAACCAACATCTATTATCTCATTCCTAAAAAATTGTCTTGCTGCATCTCCTCAGTGTGCTTGTGAACACACCCGTGTTCTCCCTCTGCCAAGTTCATGAAATAGAATATTTCAGTGACTGTCAACACTAATCTTGGAAGAAATTTATAGTCGTCTCTGTCTCTCTCAACAATTAAGTTGTTCTCTTCCTGATTGAAACCTGTGATATACTGAAGGGTTAGAAAAGCCTTCAGAGAACGTATTGGTGCTTGCAGGGGTTTGGGTGTTGCTAAATTGCCTGGCACCACACCTGCAGTGATGTCCAGCATGGCATTCTCAGTGTTGGTAGTGGCATGGCCAAAGACTGGTGTGAGAAAGCTGATACTGAAACACAAGCCATTTTATAGGGGGTGAAGTGAGAGTGTTACATCAGTCGTTGGAGCACATGTAGCCTATGACACGTTATCTTGGTCAGACCTTACAGTAAAAGGAACCATGGAAGTACTGGAAAGAAAGAATATACAGTGAGGAAAGACTGCTTGCCTGTTGCTGCATGACTAAATCGTGTACTTGCATTTACATGAGCACAGTTAAGAGTGATTGACTGTAGGGAGGATGATGGAAGTATCAGTACTTAATTACCATCCTTTAAATGTCAGTGTTATTTCTGGTAGTAATTTGTGATATTTTAGCTCCTTCTGTTGCCTGGAAAATAGATTGAGAGTTGAGTTTAACACCTTAAGAATATGGCTGGAGGACTGCCCCTTTTGGGAGGGGGGTGCAGGCAGTGTTACTGCCTCTGACACTATGACTTGAAAAACTTTTAGCTGTTTCTAGGATGTTCTTTAGAATTTTCTGTTTATCACTTCCAAAATACATTACAGAAAGGTCTTGACTTGATGAGAAATTACATTTGGGAAGAATCAGGAAGAGGTAATTTATTTTTTTTTTTAATTAGGTACAGTGTTTGAAGGTAACCTGTTCTGCAACCTTTTCAAAGTATGTTTTAAGTGATATCTGTTACTGTATTTAGCATATATTTACGTGCTTGGGCCAGTAGCAGCTTATCTAGTAAGTGTTGCATCTTACAGGTGGTGTTTAGCAGTGATTTTGATACAGAGTTCTTGAATATCTGAAAGAAAATGCCTTGCTTCATTTTGAAAGACAGGTGGTGGCCATGTGTGTTACAACAACAAACAGCCTGAATATTGAGAAAACATTGTTACTCAAGTCAGTATAAAGTCTTCTAGTGATGTGTCCCAAAGTACTGTTTGAGTGCTGTTATCTGTAGTGTTGGTCCACGAACTTTGCTGGGGTTAAACAGAGTTAAATTTAGTGAGAGTAATTTATTTATTTATTTTTAATTAATACACTGGCTTTTATTGGATTGGTGAAGTCTGTCAGGTTCTGAAGGTCAGGCTTACTGTGTTCACTGGAAAATATCCATGCTAGTAGTAACCTATAAAGATGCTTTATATTAACTTTTTCTGTTAATCTGTTGATAGTTGACATTCTTCTTTTATGTTTCTTCTTGAGGTAAATCCACCTTACTTTGTGCCGCTGGTTGAAATTGTTCCTCATCCAGAAACGGATCCCTCTACTACAGAGAGAACATATGCCCTAATGAAGAAGATTGGTCAATCTCCTGTCAAACTAAACAGAGAAATTGAAGGGTTTGTTCTGAATCGGCTCCAGTATGCAGTCATAAGTGAAGCCTGGAGACTTGTGGGTGTATGTATTTTGGTTTTTTGTTATTTTTTTCCAAGTTCTACACACACACACACTGCTGTTTTTATAGATACGGCAAGTGAAATTGTGTATTTAAATTTCCTGTAAATTTGTCTTGTCTGTATTAAATTGTCCCTTATGAACATGAGATATATACTAACATGTAAATAAGAATCAGTAAGAAATGATGTTAGTTATAAATACCAAAGACTGAGAAGAACAAAGTGATGTGATTATAACAGCTATCCATTATCCTGCTTTCTTTTCAGAACACTGTCCCTTTCAGGAAAATCAAGAACCTTAAAAGCACAAAAATCAAAATACTGATTTTTCTTTTCTGTTGGTTGTCTTATAATTTCCTGTTATTTTCTGAATGTTGCTGGCCTACTGTACAGTGGTTATGAAAATAATATTTTAAATGGTTTTCTCTGGCCTTTCAGGAGTTGCACTCAGGTTCAACAGTTATTCGATACTTGTAGTTAAAGACAGATTTCTCCTCCCTCTGCCCATTCAAACTTCTAGCTGAGAATCATTTGTTTGTGCCCTTTCAGTTTTCCCACAGTTACTTGTTCTTTGCTGCAAAAACTGATCTCTCATCAGGAAGAGCTGAATTACGAGTCTATTGCTATTCTGTTGAGAAGAGATTCAATTGGGTTTGAGTAGGGCTTCTTCGTCATGGAGAGTGTTTTCAATTTTCAAGCTGTTTAAAACTATGCACACAAATATACGCAAAGATCTTAAAATTGAGGTAATGTCATGTCGTAAACAAAGCAGCTCTTTTTCCAAAGCAGTATTTAAACATAGTTCCTGAAGTGATTTTGCTTACCTGTAGTTAGTGTCTTCGAGCAACTCAGTGCAAAAATATAAAGGAGGTAGTGAATAACAGTAAGCGAAACAGTACTGTGAGGAATCCAGTGAATGGGTTCAGGGAACATTTAGGCTCACTCATTCTAGAGGAAAGCCAGGAAGAAGCAACCTCCAGCTGTGGAAGTCTCAAAGACTGGACTGCTGGGAGCTGAGGCTGTGTGTATCGTTGAAAGTATCGCTCTGCATTTGGTCCTTGGTTATGAAAAGAGTGTAAGAACACTTCATGGGCTACTATGGGAAAAGAGGTATTAACTTGAGGTGAACCTGTAGTGTGAACCTGTACAGATGCTTTTTGTGTTTGTGGTGGTATGTGAATAGTAGCAATATAGTGCTTGAAGCACTGATAGGTAATGAAAGCTGCTTCTGTTGTGCCATTGTCAAAGTTTCCAAGTTCTGGTTTTGTATAGTTCTATCATATTTCAGACAAGTACACTTTTGAACTGTAACAACTTTGGTGGCTGTATTTTCATTCTGAAAGCCTGGACGAAACAGAGCTATCAAAGGTGTATAGTTTCATCTGTGTAACTTCAGGCTACATACTGCCTTTGATGGGAGCAGAATCACTGTAAGAGAGGTGAGAGCTGCAGGCCAGGAGCAGTTTCTGTGTTTCTGCTGTTGTGCTGCCAACTTTAGTCTTTTTTGTTGAAAGTCATGTTCTTCTGGTGTTTCTACTTTCAAAGTGGGGAAAAATACTTATTGCTTCTGATTGATTAGTCACTTTTCAGTCCTTATTGTTGAAAATGTCAGCCTCCCCAACTCCTAGTCTTTGAGAGGCTCCTCTTAGTCACTTTGGTGCCTTCTAATAACATATATTTTCCTTACCCTAAGAAGCATTGGGCATGGAAGATAAACTACAGATATTAGCAGGAGGGACAACTAGTAAAGGATTCTTGTCCAAAATGACCACCCTATATATCCTTTTGTGGTTAGATATGTAAATTGCATGCATTGGATGAAACAGTGCAAGTCAGCTTGGATGCAGAACAGACATTCTTATGAAATTACTTATTAGCATCAAAATACCAGTGTTCATAATTGTATATTGCTTGTGACTATTGTAAAAGAAGAATGAGACAGAACCTTAAAACATAATGCTCCTTTTTCTATTACAAGTTGTCTTTAATTTCAACATGGTGAGTGCTGCATTGTTGCTGGAGGACTGTTGTACACTTGCACTGTAGTGTATCATTTCTTTGCCACATAATGAGGACATAAGTATTCCAGATATAAGTGCTGTGTGTGAACCAGGAGAGAAACACAGCAGCAGTCTCCAGGTGTTTTGAAGTAACTTGAAATGACCTTAAGTCAACCCCTTTATGTAAAAAATGTCTGGGGTTTTCTGAGGGTTTTGCTGAGATGCAGCCTTGAAAGTTTTCATCTGTGTCCTCACCTCAAAAATATTTATAGCAATGGTAGGGGAGTGATCTTACACATGTGCACATGGACTTTTATCAAATTCTGAATTCAGACACCTTTGCATGGACCAAAACAGTACTTTTTTCCACTCCTATTTTGGCTTGGTTTTGGTTTGTTTTTTTTTTTTGGTTTTGTTTTGGCTTGGGGTTTTTTTGACTTGTTTTTGTTTGGGTTTTTTCTTTTCAATCAGTTGAGCTTATTTCATTCAAGAAACTAGTGGAAACTTCTCTGGTAGAAGTATTTATATACTGTTAAAAAAAGGCATTGGTGGTAGAACAGACGTGCAGGTACAGCTGTACTAACAACATTTATCTGGACCGCTTTATTACAAATGGACTGAGCAGCTTGCAGGATACGTTTTAATTCCCAAATGTTGCTCAGCAGCTGATGACTTGCCAGGCTCTCTTTTCTTCAGCAGTGCTGTGTTGGGGTGTGTGATGGGCTAAGGATCATATAGTGCAAGGAGGGCTCTGATCCAGAGCATGCACATGGGACTCTCTGGAAGGCAATGTGGTCACTATAGAAGCTTGCTGGATGATGTGTGGAGATCTCCAGCTTCTGCCGTGTTGGTCCAAGAATCAGGCTATAACGTAGCCATTATGGAATTATGTTGCAAGTATTAGTTAAATAGCTTGACTTTGTCTTATTCTGAAGGTAAAGTTTTCATTGCTTTCATCCAGAAAATTAACAGCCAAAGAGTTTTGCTAACGTTTTAGATCAGAAGTTTCAAACCTTAGTCCAGATATCTACGGTTGTCCTTTTACTACAGATTACTGAGTGGAATCTTATCATGATGAAATACTTTTTTTAAGCATCAACTGGAATTTGCAAGGAGGTCCTGAAATACAGCAGCAGGGATAATGAGGAGAACATGGCAGTTTTTCAGCCCTGATCCAGTTTAGGAGTTTCAGCTGCTTTTAAGAACCTGCTAAAATTATTTTGCATGATGAACGTATGATATGTGTCCGGAGAGTCTGTATTTTCCACTATATAAACTTTTGATGCTGTTTTAATGTACTTTTTTCTTTAAAAGTGGATTTTCTTTTAGGTTATAGTCATTGTAAAAGACAAGAAGAATGGGCAGTCCTTCTATTTTTGTTAAACTTTCAGTTTGTTAACAGGTGTGGTTTGGCTATGTGTCCATTTTAGTTCGTTTTCACAGCAATCAGGTGTGTTGGCTTCAGTCCCAAATTTATGTACCCCTCCTTTCTCAGGTGACTAGCTTGGCAGTCCTTAAATGCTGGCAAGATTTTTTTTAATTACAAATTCCTTAATATTAATAATTGTATTATTATAGTGTTATCCAGAGGACCTTTCCAAAAGATCAAAGATAAGGTAGAAGGTTAAATACCTAGTTACAGCGCTCCATAAAAGGGGGATATCATAAAAGAAAGTTTAAAGGGTCAGGGAGAAAAATAGTGTTTCTTACAAGCTGAGGTGAGTGAGGGTGCCATGAAAGAAGGAAGATAAAGACCAGCAGAGTGAGGAGGTGTGAAGTGTGTAGGACAACAAGTTTGTCAAACGTGATGAAATGGAAAGAGATGGAGCTAGTAGAAAGATCTAGGAGAAAAGTCATATACTCAGAATGACAGGACTGGAAAAAGATCTCATCAGGGCGTGGATGGAAGGGACGTGATTGAAGTGATAATGAAGAGAAGGGCGTAACAGGTGCTGCTAAGACAGAATGCATGTATTAGTGGCAATCAGGAAAAAAAAAATACTGGATTTGGGAGATACAGAGGATGAAATGGGAGATTTGGAGACAGAAAGTATGCAGTCCAGGTGGGAGTGGAGTCCAGAATAATTCTGTATAGACAGACTGGAGTGAGTAGGAGAACACGTTGAATTGGTAGCATGAGAAAAAGTGAGATTGTTTTTTTCCGCCGTGTCACATTTAATATGATTACAGACCAGTTCAGGGACGCAAGTTGTGATGTGGGTGTGGCTTAAATGTTAAGACTGTTGATGAAAACCAAGTGGGTTGTGTCAGGGCCTAAAGGTGGAAACTGCACAACAGCCACAGGTTTTTGGAAAGGAAAAAAGGGTCCCTGTGTAGCAAGAAGCCCTGATGAAATGCTGAAGAAGCATTAGGACAATGCTGTGGCATCACAGGCGATTAAAATCTCCAGGAAGATGAGATTGTGGTACGTGTAAGTGGTGTCATAAGAAGCATGGAGGATTCTGAGCTTGTCTAGATCTTAAAGATTGACTGGCCATTGGAGTCACTGAGGATTTTGGTGGAATTTATTTTAAATAAAGATTCTGTAGCTGTGAAAGCTCCTAGTGAACTCTAATGCACTTCCTCTCCCCTCTGACGACTGCTCAAGGGGAAGGCCTACAGGAAGATTACCCAGGATGAAGAGGATGAAAAATACCTTTGGGGAGACGGTTTCACACCTAGACTTAATGAAACTGAATTAGAGCTCTTTCTTGTTTACTTGTTAGCATAAACAATAATACTTGTGGAAGACACCTTGCTGACCTTGCACCCACCCTGCTGAATCATTCCACCAAATTATGATCTCCTTAACACAAGTGGGAGTAGGGTTGTTCCCCTGGGGAGGATGGTCTAACTTGTTTCTCATTTATGCATTTTTAATTTCTGAAGAGAAAAAGTGAAAGGCGTTTATTTAAGAGGGTCTATGTGATGAGGAGAAACTGAGCTCATATATAAAATAACTTATCCCTCAACTGCAGGGATTTGTCCTGGTTTCCTCTGTTAGCAGCAACATACTTAAATAAATATACAGCATAAAATTACAGCTGTAGTCAAAAGGCAAAGAGCAAAGCACTCATCTCATGATTGAGAGGGTACTTGGTCTTCAAATATCAGTAGCAAAGCTGAGGACTGTGGTAACAACAAAAAAAAGTTTTGAATTTGAAAATTAATTTGCAATGATTCTGAAGTATTTCAAGAGTCTGTTAACTCTTTAATGTTATGTTTACAGCTCTGAACCACAGTGACAGTTAAAATGCTGCTCTGGAACTTGTGGTTAATCTTTTGTCCACAAATCCATGTCAACCAGGGAAGAAAAAAAGCATAGCTTTACCAGCATAACTCATTGTTTGGATGAAGCACTCCTGACAGAAGAGTGCTTTTGTTGACTTTGCTGATGTCATTCAGAGAAGTTGCGTTGCCATGTCAGGGGAAAAAACCTTCACAAAATGTGTGGTGCCTGTGTTAGTTAGACAGATGCTGGTCTGTAATCTGAACGCTGTCTGAGGTTTTTGTTTAGTACTGTATGCAGACCTTCCTGTCTGGCTCTACATTAGTTACTTTGCTATACCTATGCCTTATCTTTAAGTTGAAGAAAGTAATGCTTCCTTATCCCTGCCATTTTGTGTCTAATGAAATTGTTACCAGAGCTCTATGTTCCATATACGGTGGGTAGATTGTAATAACTACATTATTTTTTCCTTTTCATGAAAGGGTTCAAAAGCCACCTGCAGCAGGGATTCAGCCAGGCTTATTCTTGTTGGGGACAATGCCTACTAACAGATTGAGACTTGAGGTTGAGCCTTATGAAAGGCTTTATTTAAGCTTGAGATGAAGAGACTTGATGTCTGTAGCCAGCTGTATAAGTTATGTTAGTCTTTGGATTATAATTTATGTTTAAAGTACCAGTAGGTGATGTAGTTGATAAACACATGAAGACCCTGTGGGTGGGATTCAGCTCACTTAGTGGAACTTCTACAAGGTAGGCATTGACATCCAAGCTCCTTATTCATCGTTCTGTTGGTGAGGGAAATTTAGACCCTTTTAGGGCACAGCTCATCTTACCTATTCTAGATGCCTGCTTTAGGATGCTGATTTCCTTTCTCTCCATAGTGATTATAAAGAGAGTCTAGATGTCTAGCTCAGATGTCAGTGTCTAGAACCGGTCAGGAGAACTGTCCTGCATGCCTGTAACTCTACCTGATCACTGTGATACGGAGCATTCAAACAGGGCTCTGTGAGGTGGAAGTTTAACAGAAAGACGTGTATTTGGCTAAGCAGATGAGTACACCTACTTACATTCTGCAGCTCAGAGAGGCTTGTGGAGAAAGAGGTGCACTGATTGAGGAGGGTACCTCAAGATAGGGTGAGAAGACAAATTAGAAGCAGTTCAGCATTGTTGCAGGCAGTGATTAACTTCACTCATAAGAGAGGAGTAGTGAAATATTTCTTATGGTGAAACAGTGATTTAACAAAATTAGTAGTAAATGTGACAGTGTTTTACGAGATTTGATGCCAAGGTACACTTGATTATTTACTGCATAGATGACAGGGTCATACAAGCTGTCAGGGAGACCTGCCCGTTGAATCATGAGGTTCAGAAAGGACCCCCTTGTTTTCTAAATTCCTTCTCAGAGAGGAGTCTTGGTGCGGCTGGATCCAATCCTAGTCCCAGATTTGGTCAATGGTTTGTGTCTAAAGGATTATATTCCCTTGTATCACTTAGCTAAGATTTCAAAGTTCTGCATGCTATTTGTCACTTACCAAGAATCTGTTGTGGTAAGGAGTCTCTCAGCCTCGAGGAGCAGAACCTTAAGCGAGCATCCTCACAAAAGGGGAGATCCTGGCATGCAGCCACTGCCATACCAGAGAGCTAAAAGGGTTCTTGGGCTGTCCACTGTTTATACAGTAAGGTAATTGAGCTATAGTCATATTCTCATGGGAACAAAGTATCTAGGTCCCCACGACAGTGTTTTGGCTGTGCTGCCAGCCATCCCCCAAAGTCCAGGTGCAACTTGCCACAACTAATACTGTGATGGCCAAGGCCTGAGCAGGAGCTGGGGCGGGAAGAGGGGGAAAAACGGAGAGCACACCGCCACAAGCATGACTTTTACCTTCTTAACCAGAAGGAATTGTTTTTATATTTCTGGGAATAAAGATGACAAGTTTGTGAAACCAAGTTTTATTTGATGGAAGAGATTAGAACAGGTCTCAGTTAATTCCTGTCATTCTAGTAGGTGAAAA
>VXBW01002690.1:884143-968854 GCA_013400375.1 Thinocorus orbignyianus | reverse complement strand
TTTTTTTTTTTTTTTAACAAGCCTTCCTGTGCTTGCCCTAACCTGATGGGGGCGTTGACTTTCTTGTAAGTGCTACCACGTGGGTGGAACAGCAGCGCTCAACTTTTTAACAGCAGAAAAGCTTTGTTTTGCATGCTCTGTACCCTTTCAGCTCTGAGATGTGAGGCTGGCAATGAACTTGAGAACCTGCGCAAGTTGAGGCTGGGTAGCTTGAATGTTCAGCGGATTTTGTGGAAGGGAGCGGCAGCTGCTTTGTCCACGTGTTTGGTCCTGGCCTTTTTTTGGCAGGTGGCCTCAGGATTAGTACCTCCTGGTGCACCCCTATTCCAACAGTTGTGACTGTCCAAAACTCCAGAACTAATTGACTATGAAGAGAGATACAAGATCTAGCTAGAACTCCTGTATTTAAAGGGACTGGTATAATACTTAGATTTGATGTAAAATCTTTTGGTCATGTGCTATTAAGAGTGTCATGTTTGCTCTGTGTTCTCCAATTATCTGTTTCTAAGAAAAAAGTATATTAGTTATCATAAACAGCTCCATTTAATTTTAGTATGTGAATTATAGTAAGTAATATGTATTGAGCAAACTAGCATGTACAAACCATGCATACTGTGTGGAAAAAATGGTATTAATTTATAAATTTAAAAATAAGATACTGTCAAAATGTATCAAAGTGTATTTGGATTATGAGGTACAGCAGGATTATATATGTGAATGAGTGTTTATATGGAATCATAGGAAGGCTTGCATAATAGATGGACATTTCTGGCAAACAGTTGTGTTTGTTTGCAAGCTGACTGCTATTTCTAGCCTTACTTTTTATTACTGCTTTGATTTTTTTTAACTATGTATGAAAAGAAGGCGATGCTGTATTAAACCCAGTCACAAATCTTCCTGTTCCGCTTATGCTACTTAGGAAGGAATAATATCTCCTATGGATCTAGACCTTGTGATGTCTGATGGATTGGGAATGCGATATGCATTTATTGGACCTCTGGAGACCATGCATCTTAATGCAGAAGGTAGGTAGTTAAAATTACATGAATATGAAAGGAAGGCTTATGTTGCACAAGACTCTGCAATTGTTTTGTAACAAATCAGGTTAAGGTTGCTGCAACTATGACTCGTCTCTCTCTTTACTGTCGTGATAAGAAAAGCTTAACTAAAACTTGAGGTCGGATGGAAGGAAATGGATATTGAATATTGTATTGTGAGTGATCAGATGAAATATGACAGATCATTGAAACACTAATTCTGTACTTCGTTTCTTCCAAGGCTTCTGCCAGTGTTTTGCAAACATTGCTGTACCCGTGGTTCAGGACTCTCTGAATGTCATGAAAGTAAAGTATTGAAAAAGTTCTTCTGATAATCCGATGTCAACAGAAACTCACTTTCCATAGAGGGGTGCTTCCCTCCCCACGCTGAATTTTGTAGCATAGACTCAGTGTACATATTGCTGGTGTTAGTGGTTTAAATCCTGAGTGATGTGGAATTACATCTGTCCACAAAATACTGTGCCTATAAAGTTAACTTGACAAAGCAGTCAAGTAACAGTTCAAACTATTGACTTGCATAACCAAGACAGATCTTTAGATGCTTTTGGAATAGTACACATGAATCCCAGCTAAATCAAAAGACTTGTATAAAATTAAATAAAAATAACAAATTAGGATTACAAAGGATTGAATTTAACAAAACATGAAAACTTCAAGAAGTAAAGATAAACAAAAAACACTTTTAGCTCTTTATATTCCGGGCTCTGTCTATATTCTGCTTTTGTACGGTCCGTGACATGTTAGGCCTGGGCTCCATTACTGGATCTTTTAGGCAGTACTGCAGAAATAGGAAACTAAGATCATAAATTATCAGTGTGGAGTTTGAAGTGCTACTTTATATCTACTTGTTGGCAAGTTTCTTGGCAGAAACTTATGTCTCCTAAGGCTGACTAAGCAATTTTGACATGAATGTAGAATTGTGGATCCTCATCTACTGGAGTCTTTCAGCTTGTCAGCTTGTCAGTTTGGTTGTATATCAGTAAATTGTCACCAAGTGTTTGCTTTTGTGCATTGTTGGGTAAACAACATTCATCCTTACTAAAAGTTTCCCTTTTCTGATCTGTTCACATCTGGCAGTTTCCAGTCCTCTCTAGAGATTTTATACTTATTCAATATAACTATAAACACTCTTTACATAGAACAGAACGGGTGCGTGCAGTACTAGCCTTAAGCACAGCAATCTACCTGGAGTCTCGTGGGCCAGGGTTGTCCAGTCCTGCTCCCACCACTCCACTAAGCTGCCATGCTGTCCTCTGCAGGATCTGGCCATGCACAAGGTCTTCTGTCAGTAACTTGCTGAACTGCATCTACTAAAACATCAAACGAAACCAAAATGCTTGTTAATACCAAAAAAAATTTAATCTGTTTTGGAGGTTAAATCATACTTGTGAATCTTTTTAATTATTTTAAGTGTTTTAGACTCCTTAATATGAAGACAATGTTTCTTTAAGATGAATAGAGTCACGTAAGTCATCTGGGTTGGTTTTGATTCTCTTCCTGGAGTGCCCTTTGGCTTTTCATGTTCTATCATGATCAAGCTTAGCTTCCTTCCTCCTGTCAGGAAGTAGTCATTGTTACAAAAACACTTCTGAAATTTCCCATCTCAAACCAGTTTCATACAACATATGAAACTGCTAGGTTGCTTATTCATGGCAGGGTGCTAGAACCCTACTCAGCTTCTGTATTTAGTTCTACCTTCTGTTAGGAATTTTACTATTCCAGATTAGAGGAATAAAAATTACAAAACATAGTCCAAAAGACTGATGAAGTGGAAGAGTAGTCTTGTGGTGGGCTTGCAAAATACAAAACCAGTATATGTCTATAGAGTTATTTTAACGGTATATAATATTGTCAAGTAAAAATAACCCTAAAATAATATCATTAGTAGACTTGTGGACTGGGTCACTTACACGGAAGCAGCTCGTTGGTTTGTTCAGTAGCTTGAATCATGAGTAGTGTTGCTTCACTCCCAATCTTCAGGTGTGTTGTTTCTGAGTCTAGAGCTGCTCCTGCTTCTGTGCTGGCAGGCTGATTCAGGCTGTTGCTCTCATCAGACAGGGTTTAAATCAAAATTGCTGATGTCAGGACACATGATGGCTTATTGTCATACTCTGTCATGTTCCATACCAGTGCTCAGTGTTGCTTGACAAAATATGGAATAGTACAGGCTTCCTCTTCATTGCCCAGGACAGCCTGCTGTGATGCATTGTACTAATAGTGTGTATTTTTTATCAGCAGAGGGAAATGGAGGTAGAGATTAGAAATCCCCTCTATCCTGTTTGTTAGCCTGTGTAGCAGCTTCACAGCAGCTGCCTTTCTTTACAGCTGTAAGGTATTAATTACCCACAATCTTAAATCTCCCGTTAATTGGTGGGAAAGGATGGTGGGGATACAGGAAACACATGAGAGAAAAATAGTGTTATTTGTGGGAGACCTTGGGAGATGGAGACATCTTCCTTTTGGCGAGGGTGATAGCATTTTTGTTTGGTCTTGAATAAAGAATATTATTCCAACAAATTTTTTTTTCTGAGATCAGTGTTACTACTTTCCCTGAGATAAGTGCATCAGGATCCTCCCATGAACTTCCTATGTGCTAATGCCAGGCTTCCCCAATGTTAGTTCTTGTGTCCTTTCTTTCATAGTCATAAGTGGTCGTATCAAAAGCTATAATCTAGGCCACTTTAGATTACTAGTTAATCCATGCATGAATATTAGGAATTTTGAATATATGGCAGTGAGCCACCAGCCTTGAACATGGAATAAAATGACAGCGTCAAGTCACTAAAAGGAGCAGAAACAGCAACAGGACTTTAAGAACCAAATTGCAACAGACAAGAGGGAAACCCCTTTGAGGGGGAAAAAGGACATCCAAATTGCATAATATTATAATGTTGATTGTTGGTTTCAATAAATAAAATTAATCTTGATTTCAATTTCAGTCTGAGTCTGTCATCTTATGATTTTACATGGCAGCATCGCAACAAGTGCTGTGGAGTCTCTTACAAGGAACATCAATAGATTTCACTGGTGTCATTTTACCTGTTTACTTATCATGGTATTACATTAGCAGACACAATGTCCCTCCTGTATATATACCTGGCTCTTTGTGAATATACTGAAGATGATCCAGCCTCAGTAAGATTGTATCTCCTAAATCTCTTGTTTCTTGAACTCTCAGCTTCTTTTAAGCCCTTGCAAAAAATCATCTGTAAAACCAGGGGCTAGACTATCGTATACTGTGTTTTCCATGTTTGCAGCAGAAGTTCTTCAAATGTATTTCATAATTGACTGTCTTAGATCAGTTATTTTATTAGTTGGTTTAGTGAGCTATAATTGTAATTTAATCTTGATCTAAATTGCTAATATTAGCAGAAGAGCTGGATAGGGGGAGGTTGAAGGTTCTTTGTTGCTATTTTCTCTCCTGCATTTCTAAAAACACCATTTCATGAGTGTATTCTACATGTCACTCACTGTGGTATTAGTCCAAGTGACTACAGGATTTATGTGAAAATTGGGGCTGATGTTAAAAAACACGTGTAGCTATGTTTTCCCTAGCCAGACAAACAATTGCTGTAGACAGGCATTCTGGCTGGTTCAAAAGCAGAGATGATTTTCATTGCTATGGCCACTGCTTTAATGCTGCTATACAGGGAGCAAGCCAAGTTTTAACCCAGTTCAGGAGCTTTTGTACCACAAGCTGGTAAGCAGAAGGTGTGCGAATCTCTATGTTATGGTAATAAAGGCTAAGAAAAGGAAGATTGCTTCTGTTTCTGTCCAACCCATGTGTTACGTTTTAGGATAGTAAAATATCTCAACTTAGTTCAGGAATATTTGTAAAAAGGTACTACTGGGATGAAATATCACAGTGCTACGTAGTCATACCGAAAGCCTTTTCTTTCATGAACCTACCAGTTATTTCACACGTCTATGCATATTCAGTTCACTTCCCAGTAGGCTGGAAAAAGCCATTTATAGTCCTTCTAGAACTGCTGTTTGCCTCTGTGTGGCTGCAGTAAGCAAAGTTGGAATTCTTCAAGATACTGGCTGCTGTGTGCCAGTTCCCTTCTGTGGACTCTTGGGTGTAAAGTGGTTCCCTCCACCTTCTGAAAGGAGCAGATGACTTTACCTGGGAATTATTAATGCTTTACTGCTCAAATCACTGTAGAACACATCTTGAAGAACATATCTTGGTGCATCCTTTTCACTTGTGCTAACAAAAGAATGCGTGTGGTCACCAAATATCTCAAATGGAGGAATTCATCCCACATATGAAACTGATTGACATGGTTTCAGTTAGGATAGTGTTAACTTTTTTACCGGCAGCTGGTATTGGTGCTGTGTTTCGGATTTGGAATGAGAAATACTTTTGATAGTGCACTGGTGTGTTTAGTTGTTGCTAGGATGTCAACTGACGAAAGGGATATTCCATACCATATGACATTAAGCTCAATATATAAAGCCGGGGGAAGAAGGAAAGGGGAACATTTGGAGTTATGGTGTTTTATCTTACCAAGTAACTGCTTTCCTGGACATGGCTGAACACCTGCCTGCCCATGGGAATCATAGAATTGTTTTCATTGGGAGAGGCCTTTAAGGTCATCAAGTCCAACTGTTAACGTAGCACTTCCAAGTTACCACTAAACCATGTCCTTCAGCCCCATGTCTACGTGTCTTTTAAATACCTGCAGGGATAGTGACTCAGCCACTTCCCCAGGCAGCCTGTTCCAATGCCCCATAACCCTTTTCATGAAGAGATTTTTCCTAATACGCAGTCTAAGCCTCTCCTGGTGCAACTTGAGGGTGTTTCCTCTTGTCCTATTGTCTGTTACTTGGAAGAGGAGACCAACCCTCACTTCTCTGCAACCTCCTTTCAGGTAGTTGTAGAGACCAATAAGGTCTCCCATCAGCCACCTTTTCTCCAGGCTGAAGGACCAGTTCATGCAGCCTCTCCTTATAAGACTTGTTCTCCAGACCCTTCACCAGCTTCATCGCTCTTCCAGATATGTTCCAGCACCTTAATATCATTTTTTGTAGTGAGGTGCCTAAAACTGAACACAGTCGTCAAGGTGTGGCCTCACCAGGGCCAAGTGCAGGGAGCAGTCGCTTCCCTAGTCCCTCTGGCCACACTGTTCCTGATAACAAGAAGTTCATTCACTGCTTGTTTGGTTTTCTTGCGTGCACAGCTTTTGCTCCTCCTATTAAACTGTATTTACCTTACTCCACGAGTTTTCCCTCACTTTTATTCATCTGATTCTCTCCTTCCTTTGCAACTGGGGGAGTGAGCAAGCAACTGTGTGGTTCTAGCTGCTGACTGGGGTTAAGCCATGATGCTGATCTAACAAAAGAAGTAGTTCATATTAACTTAGTTTAATTCTTTGATCCAGCTTACAGCACTCCTGCATAAATATTTGTGCATTGCTGTTGAAGTGGTAATGCACAGATAGTGAGACTAAAACTTTTTTTGGTGTTACTGCTGTCTTAAGGTGGTTGAAAGTATTCATGTAACTACAGTCTAAGCGAATTCATATGGGAATTATTGTAGAGTAGTAAGCATCCTGTGGATTCACACCCTAGCTAAAAGCATGCATCTGTGTTCAGACACACCCTTGATGAAGATAGGATTACATTTAGAAAGTTTTCCTTGGAGCTGTAATGTCTAGAAATCTAATCCCTGTCTTGCAAAGAGTTTGGGACCTTTTTCTCCGGACTTAACATAACTATGACAGATTCATCCACGATGTTCCTGAAATATGCCCCTTCTTTTCTGTTCTCATCCATACTCATCTTCGGTCTTACCAAGTGCAGCCTCTTCTTAGATTTTACCTGCTAAAATCAACCCCACCCCAATCTTTTCAAATTGTCGATGCTATTACATCAGTGGCTTGACCATCTCGCGTACTCTTTGAGTCATTACAGCATCTTATTATGCTGCACATAGGCTAATACTCATTATTGTGAGGCACCCTCTGCCTTTGGCATGTTCCCCACCCTTGCCAGTAGCACTTGCCCCTGTCTCTTGTTTTCTCTCACAAATACCTCAATGCCTTCCTTGTTTTGCCCCATGTGTATTGTCCTTACCAGAGTGGTTTACCAAGTTTGCTTGCTTGCATCTTTCAGCCCTCAAGAAAAGAACAAGACTTAGCATACAATGAGCAAAGATACTTGAAGATGCTTACATGCCATAATGCATGAACGTTACTACATTTTGTACTGTTGTGTTTTCCCTTTGTTTTTTCTACTACTCATATCACCTTTATGTTTATGAACCTCACTTGTGAAGAGGTCTTCTCAGGGTAGTGAAACATTTTGTGCATGCTTCCAAAGTAAATATCTGTCCTGAGTTCCTTTTCCTTCATCAGTGTGCTGTTCACGTTGATGATGCAACTAGAGGCTTTTCACTGGTACCACGTTTGCACCACACCAGTGCAAGTCCTTCAGGAAAGGGCCTGTAAACACAAAGTCTAGTTATGTGAAAAAATTCTTGTGGGACAGTTGATTAGCTATTTTGTAAACTGGCAGGGCTCACACTGACACTAAATAAGCAACAGCTTATTTTTCCTATGTTGGTGAGATAAAAATCCTTGCATTTCTTAGATGCATATGGGCAGCTGAAGACCCTTGAATCAGTGCCCTCATATAGCTTGTGGTAACATATTTCTGTAACTCAGAAGTGCTGTGTGGATTTGGGACTTCTAAGGAATATATAGAGTATTCCCCTTTTCATTTCTATAATCTTGTATCCACTACATCCTTAGAATATTTTGTTACTCATTTTTCGTCCGCTCTCTGCCATAGTTGTAAACATGTGGTGGAAGGAAGATTCGAGGAACTCCTGCCTTCCTTGGAGGTATTTTTATTTTGTGTTCACAGTTCTCTGGTGCCTGCTGCAACATCTGCTTTCTCCCACAGCCCCTTCCCTCCAAGGCTGATGAGGTGAGTGTGGAAGAAAGATGTAAGTTTAGACAGGGAGCCAACAAACCACATAGACAAGAAGAAACTATCATCATGCCTGCGCTGCAAGTTGGTAGCACTCTTTCTGTGTCCCAGATGCATCTTGCATCGTTCTTTTTCTTTGGTTGGAGATAGTGGGGGCACAGTGTGGGTACAACAACTGGATACAAGGGTGATGTTGGTTGGTTTTGACAGCCCCATTTGCCATGTTCTTCCTGTTCCTCCAGCTCCCAGGTGCTGCCCTATCTCACAGTGTTTACAGATGCTAATTCTTCCGGCTTAAACTGCTCCCTGGGCAGTATCAACAAAGATTAAAGTTAGAAGGATTCTCTTGTATTTGTTTTCCATCTTCTTGTCCCTGTGCTCCAGCCAAGTGTTCTTCTCATCCAACTTTGCAATAGCCCTGACCTTTGAACCAAAGGACTCCTCTAAGTCTAAAGGCCTGGAGTCAAATATTTGCCAGCTTTGAGTTTGCAGTTGAAAAGCAAAGTGATTTTTCCAGCAGTATTCCCCATTGCTCAAGTGCCTTCTGGAAGCTGGCAGTGTAGGGTTTTACTTAAACCAAGCTGAAGATTGCACTGATCTCCACTGACATGTCACACTGGGAGTGCTATTTTGTGTTACCTGTTTTGAAATTATTATGGTTTTAATCTTTGAGTGAGACCATGTGTATATTCTAGCTTTTGGTGTATTTTATTCACTTGAGGCTTAGAAGATTTTGCAGTGTCCACCCCCTGCTTGGCATGCAGCTTACATGTCTACATGTTGCTGTTTCACCCACAAAGCTGAGATCGATTGTACTAATGATACTGTTCTTCCCTAGACCTGTAACTTTTTTTTTTTTAACCATTCCAATTTTGCTGACTTTGCATAAGGATTCTTTTAATTCTTACATTGCATGCAGCGAGTGAATTGAATTGTATTACCCAACCTGCATTTGGCATGTCTCTGTTGTATTGGTGAACTAGCCCCACCCAGATATTATTCTGATTCACTCAAGCTCAATTTCCAGAACGAGCTGGTTGAGTGAGCTTTGAAGGCTATCTCTCCAGCTCAGGAGTTCACATTCACCAGGTAAATGGATCAGCCATGTCTAAGCATTCAGCTTTTACAAGATACTAATGTTATCTCTTTAGATTGAGGCTTGTGAAAAAGATTTCTGGCACAGACTCTTCTCTTCTACCTTCTCCTGACTGTACCAGAATCAAAACTACTCAGATCTGTGGTACTGTCGCACAAGCTTGCCTGGTGGTTGAGAGGTTCCCCAGGACTTTTGGAAAAGTACCAAACCCAAAATATTCAGCACTGGTCTGGGTGTCATAGGCTTGTGTCAGCTGGATAAGGACCAGAATAACTGGTAACTGGTTCTGCTCTGTTTACCATTCCTTCTATTGCCAGTTGGTCGCATGGATTTGCTTGAATTTCCATATTTGACTGAATTGCCATTTTTAATTTCGTGATTGTCCAGCTACCAGCAGCTGTGTGTTAGCAAGGTGTACCCAAGTCCACATAATTCTGCACTCCTCAGCCTCAGACATTTCTGTGTCAACATCTGGGAACTTTCTGTTGTGTTGCCTGATATGGGGACAAACTTCTTCCTCAGACTCCTCACTATTAGAAGAAAAAGTTTACATGAGCAAGGTGAAATGTAAATATCATTGTCTTGTGGCTGGTGCATGAGCCTCATCCATAACTGTCTAATTGTCTTGGGTTCCCAAGATGGCTCATGCAAATAGCACATCCCTGTAGGTAGATCTGGGTTGGCTTCAGGTGCCAAAGTTTGTGAGCTCAGCTGTTAAGAAGCTATAGGCAAGCACTTACGCTAATGACAGGGTAAACCCTGATAACCAGTGGTCCTTTCCAGAGTGTTTATGGAGAAGGATGATCTCTCTTTATGCCCTTGGTGAAGAGAGAGAATCGTTCCATGTCCCACAGTAATGCGTCTTTTCCTGAATCTCACTTCCTGCCAGTGATGTTTTGGAGCCCACTAGGCAATTTGAAGGTTTCTGGATGTGTGTCAATCGAGAAAATTGAGCAAAATACTAGATTTCCGTATAATTAGAGCACCAATATACCTGTATGACCAGCTGACCTCGCTTTTTGTGTTGGAGAAGGCCAGAATATGCTACAGCGTGTTCTAGGAATGTGTATGCTCCACGGGTAGATAACACGAGGAAGCAGGCCACTTGACACACTCTTGGTGCCAAATATAGGTTCAAACTACTTAATAAGGCTGCTATTTTCCTCAGAGCGTCCTTCTTTCTAATGCTGGAGAATGTTTCTAGTCCATTTTTTAAGAGAGTTGAATACTCTCAAATCTCTCCGTGTTGTTCTCGTGCAATGAACATGTTCTCCATTCTGTGCTTTCTGTTATTTGTCTGATGGTCATCATGACTTCAGAGTGCTAATTTCTTAAAGGAAATTTAAGTGCTTGTCTTTTGAAAGTTCTTCTGTCTTTGGTCCAGAAACAAGAGAATTCTCTGTACTCTTAATGACCTCAGAGGCCTTTTGGAAAACCTGTACTTCATTGATTTCAAGAGCAACTGTGTGTATAAGTGTTTGTATGTAAGTGTTGTAGTTTATGATTCATAGTTTCCAGTAGCCAGTGGTTTCCTTTCAATCATCCACCATTCAACCTCAAACATTTAGGATTAGACAGGTGTGACTTCTACAGTATTGATATCAGCCGGTATTGCATTCCAGGGAACTGTCTACAAGCTGTTCAGGAAAGAGACTGCTTAATGACTCTTGCCTTGAGTTGCATTCTTTCCTGTGGTAGTCAGGCCTCCCCACTTGCATTCCTACATTTTGTGGTTGGGTAAGACCATGAGCAGTTCAAGTTCATGCTTCTCAGTCTGTATGATCTTTGTGAAAGATCCTACCGTAAATGCTTGCCTTTGTCTTCTGCAGCTTTCTCCTCTTTGCTAATTAGCTAATAAAAAGAGTTAAGGATGCCAACTCTTCAGTCTCTGTGGTTCTCAGAAAAGTGGGATTGTTAAAGCTTTTAGTGGCTATCCAGAACTTCCCTTCTCAGGTCTAGGGTGTTCATTAGGATAATCACATTCTTACTCATGTTGGCTTGCTTACTGCCAGACAAGCATCACTCATTTACTGTTGTGGTGAAGCTCATGACTTCTTGATTGATGTACAGTGGGAAAGGCCGCCTTACCCTTTCTTGATTATGTGGCAGTTAATAGCACTGAAAGGTCTACTAGCTGTATATGTCTGGATAAATGACTGATTTTTGGTTTTGGTGCTTTTATCATTCCAGCTCCTCTCTAATGCGTCAGCAGTGATTTTTTGAGATCCTTACTGGAGCTGATGGAAGGTGGGCCTTTCCCTAATTCAGCCAAGGTCTACTTGACTGCAATTTTACCCATTATTACCAGTTACCTGGTTCTCAGGTTCTCTGATGATGTATTTTTTAAGACACTCACAGCAGGGTCAGCTCTGAGGTCAGACCAAGCTAGTCAGGGTTTCATACAGTTTTGAAAACCCCCAGAGATAGAGACTGCACAACCTCCATGGGCAGCCTGTGCCACTGCTTGAGTAACCAGTTTGAACCTTGCATTTCAAATCGTGCCTATTGTCTCTTGTCCTCCTGCCGTGCCACAACTATAAAGACCTGGTTCTGTCTGCTCAGTGACCTCCCCACGGGCTGTGGGAGCTGCTGTTAGGTTCCCCCTCAAAGCCATCTCCAGGCTGAGCAATCTCACGTCTCTCAGCCTATCTCACAGGACAAATGCTCCAGACCACAACATTTTGGTGGCCTCTGCTGGAATTGCTCCAGTTTGTCAATGTCTGTTTGGGTGGGTAAATACTTCCTTCGATTTACTGGCTGTGCTGTTAACACAGCCCAGGATGCTGTTGGCTCTCTCAGATGTCAGGGCACGCTGTTGGTTCACATTCAGCTTACTGCCTATCAGTACCAGGAGTTCTTGAGGTTCACAGACCTGCATTGTTGCACGCAGGTCCTCCTTCTGATGTGCAGGATCTTGCTTTGTTAAATTTTTAAGGTTTTGCATTGGCTCATTCCTCCAGCTTGTCTAAGGGCAACCCTGGCCTCCAATATATTGTCCATCCGTCTCCACATCCCAACCCTGCCCAATTTGGTATCAATTGCAAACTTTATGATCAAATGCTGTTAAGCAGTACAGGTTGCAGGATAGATTGCTGCACTACTCCACTTTTACTGGTCTTCAGGTAGAGTGCAACCCATTAACCACTACCATTTTTTGTCCATCTAGTTGTGAAAGCATCCACACTTTAATGCTTCACTTTGATACAGAATATCATAGGAAACAGTGTCAAGTGTCCTTCTGAAGTTGAGGTAAATGATATCCACTACTTCACTATTTTCCACAAATACAATTATTTTATCACAGAAAGCAGCAAGATTGATCAGGCATGATTTACACCATGGCGTACCTGTTGGTGGCTACATGCTGACTCTCACAATGACTTTCTTATACCTGTGCCCAGGACTTTGTTTCAAAATTACTTGCTCTTTGGTTTTATCAGGGACAGAAGTGAGATTGATTGGCTTGTAGTACCCTGGATTGTTCTTTACAACCATGGGATCTGCCTTCTGGATGGGGAGAAGGATGTGGACCTTGTCTAACTAGTAAGGCCTTTGACACTGTTCTCCACAGCATTCTCCGGGAGAAGCTGGCGAATCATGGCATAGACAAGTGTACTCTTCACTGAATGAAAAACTGTCTGGATGGCCGTGCCCAGAGAGTTCTCATTAATGGGGTGAAATCTTGTTGGTAGCTGGTCACCAGTGGTGTCCCTCAGGGCTCAGTTTTGGGGTCAGTCTTGTTTAATATCTTTATCAATGATCTGGATGAGGGAGTTGAGTGCACCCTCAGTAAGTTTGCAATTGACACCAAACTAGGTGGGAGTGTTGATCTACTTGAGGGTAGGAAGGCTCTACAGAGGAACCAGGACAGGTTGGACAAGGCCAATGGGATGAGGTTTAGTAGAGCCAAGTGCCGAGTCCTGCATTTTGGTCACAACGACCCTCTGCAGCACTTACAGGCCTGGGGAAGAGTGGCTGGAAAGCTGCCCAGCAGAAAAGGACCTGGGAGCACTGGTGGACAGCCTGCTTAACATGAGCCAGCAATGTGCCCAGGTGGCCAAGAAGGCCAACAGCATCCTGGCTTATATCAGGAATAGTATGACCAGCAGGAGTAGGGAAGTGATGGTGCCTCTGTACTCGGCACTAGTGAGGCCTCCCCTTGCACACCATGTTCAGTTCTGGGCCCCTCACTACAAGAAAGACACTGAGGTGCTGGAGTGTGTCCAGAGGAGAGCCACCAAGCTGTTGAGGGGTCTAGAGAGCAAGTCATAGGAGGAGAGGCTGACAGAACTGGGTATGTTTAGTTTGGAGAAGAGAAGGCTTGAGGGGACACCTCATTGGCTTCTAGAACTACCTGAGAGGAGGTTGTAGAGAAGTGGGTGTTGGCCTCTTCTCCCAAGTGAATAATGACAGGACCAGAGGAAATGGTCTGAAGTTGCGGCAGGGGAGGTTCAGATTAGATATTAGGAAGAATTACTTTACTGAAAGAGTGGTCAGCCATTGGAACAGCCTGCCCAGGGAGGTGGAATCATGGAATCTACTGGAGAGAGTCCAGCGTAGGGCAGCAAAGATGATGAAGGGATTGGAGCACCTCCCTTATGAGCAAAGGCTGAGAGAGCTTGGGACTCTTTAGCCTGGAGAAGAGAAGGCTGAGGGGAGACCTTATTAATGCTCATAAGTATCTGAAGGGTGGGTTGAAGGAGGATGGAGCTGGAATCTTTGCAGTGGTGCCCAGCTACAGGATGAGGGGCAATGGGCACACGCTGGAATATATAAATTCAAATATAAGGAAAGATTTCTTTACGGTGAGGGTGACAGAGCCCTGGAACAGGTTGCCCAGGGAGGTTGTGGAGTCCCCTTCTCTGTAGACTTTCAAGCCCCACCTGGATGCATTCCTGAGTAACGTGCTCTGGGTAATCCTGCTTTAGCAGGGGAGTTGGACTAGGTGATCTCTAGAGGTCTCTTCCAATTCTGACAATTCTGTGGTTGAGTCACCATCCCTGGAGGTATTTAAGAAACGTCTAGATGTGGCACTTCAGGGCATGCTCTAGTGGCCAAGATTGAAGGGGGGTTTTGTGTATGTATGGTTGGACTCGATGATCTCAGAGGTCCTTTTGAACCATGATTCTGTGATTCTGAAGATGGGTGCAATGTTTGCCTTCAGTCATCTGTGGATCTGAAATGATGTGATTTTTGCATTGACTGGCATGATTTTTAAAATACAATAGAAAGTAGACTTGCAGGGATATGGGCCATTTCTCTCACATCCTTTGATATTGTCTGACTTGTCCGATGGTCTCAGGTGGGGCTGAGTTCTTGCAGATAGTCACTGACTGGATTGTCATCTACTGCTGATCACTCCTCTCCTCCTTGAGCCCTGTCTCTAAGCATGGAGGCATAGGAGACCTTGTCAATGAAGACTGAAGCAACTAAAGCCATGAGTAACTCTGCCTATTTCTCCAGTCAGTAAATCACCTACCCATTTGGCAGCAGGTCCACACTTTCCTTGTTCAGCCTTCTGTTACTAATGTAACAGTAGAAGCCCTTCTCATTGCAAGTCTCGACTGGAGCTGAGCTTTGGCTTTTCTGACACCATCCCTACATGCTTGGGCAGTGTTTTAAATTTTTCTTTTACAGCCTGTCCTTGCTTCTACCTCCTGTATGCTGCCTTTTTGCAGTGGACTTCACCCAAGCCAACCTCTTGATGCATCTACTTGTCTTGCTGAACATCAGGGTGGACTGTTCTTGCCCTTGTAGGTTGCTGACCCACAGGCTCTTGCACAGACAGTTGCCCATCCCATAGAACAGCTCCAATACTTCTGAGGTGGTCCTCTCAGAGATAGCCCCTCTTTGTCTTCCCTGTCTGTCTGTCCTGCAGTGCGTGTCCACTGCAGTACTCCAGTTGTGTGAGCCATCCCACCACACCTCCATTGCTGCAACCACACTGTAGTTGTGTGACCACATGTTAAGCTGTCATTTCCCCTCTGGTTTCTGAGACTGCATTCATTCATGCACATACATAAAAGCCAAATCCCTGCTCCTGGCCCCAGTTGCAATACAAGGTGTTGATCTGATCTGCAAGCTCCATATGTTCCTCCGTAAGCCTTTCTCCTTTGCTGGAGAACATCTGAGTCTCCATGTCTTTGACCCTTTCAGCCTGAGTCATGTTGCTCTTGATACACTCCAGGTCAATAAACACGAGTTCCAGGTCAATAAACACGAGTAACAACAGGAACGCTTCAACTGATAAGACACTTACCAAAGAGGAGGACAGGGAGAGGTGAGGGTTCTCTCCTTGTGGACACCTCACGGAAGCTTTCTCTTCTCATGTAATAAAGCACAAGTATATAAATGGTTGTCTCTTACACCCCTCATGTGGCATTGCTTGCTGGTATGTAATATTAATTGGTTTTGAAATGAAGGCATATACTAAATGATTTTTCCATGAACCTTAAAGGAAATGTGGTGGATAGAATACTTTCTCCCTTGATGATGATTAGGTGACTTAATCATAAGAGCACACTTTTTTTGGACTCTGATTTAAGAGAATGCCCAAGCACAGGCAGGCTTAATGAACTTAAGTAGAAATTTCTGCTGAAATGCAATTTTTATTCTTATTTTTAGGTATTTCAAATTACTGCGAAAGATACCGTGAAGGTATGAAGCTTGTTTTGAATACCTTTGGACCAGTCCCAGAATTTTCAGGTGAAATTGAGCAGAAAATCAATCAGGTGAATACGGAGTTGATAAATGCAGTCGCATTCAGAACGATGAACATTAGCTTTTATTTTAATATCTGTACCATTTCAGATTACTGTTATAAGTATGTGTAGTTTGTATTTCTTGTGTGAATGCATCTTTTGAACTAAAAGATCAGTACAGAATGCATTTAGGTCCCTTTTCAAAGCACTTTGACATACATCAAGGAAAAGTGGTCTAGCAGCTGAACAGCATTATTACTAGACAGAGGAGTCAGCTGCTAATGACTCTGGGTAACTGACATTAAGTCCTCCACACTGTTTCTTACTCCTTCTGTCCTATGACCTCTGCAGTATTATGAGCAGCTCCAGGCTTCCTTTCCTACATGACTATTCTCGCCGTGTCTTCCTCCTCCTCCACCTTTCTGCATAAACCCTGTAGCTTTTTTCTTCTGTGTGTTCTTTTTCTTGGTTTTGTGTATGTTACAAACTAGTCTGTAACACGTACAAGTAAATCTTTTAAGTATGAGCAGTCTAGTAAGGTTACTTGCATGTTTAAAGGTAAGATACGTTTAAGTGCTATGCTGGATTGTGACCCGGTGTGTCTATTAATATTTCTAAGCCCACAGTTTGTTTATATTCACTATATAGGTTATTTTGTACCATCACAGGAATTAACTAAAGTATTTTTATTTCCTAGCTCTGCCTTGCCGTAGTTGGCTTTTTAATGCTTTGCTAAAGAACACATGTGTGTGTTGAATCATTCTTGAATAGCTGACAGATTAATTCCATAGATGGAGGCTCTCTGTCTGTAAGACAGCATATTTGTTCCTATTTATACAATTTCAACATCAGCTATGTTAAAAAGGAAAATTATTCTTTTATGCTTAAACAACATAGATGGCTTATAATAACAATCAAAAATAATTGTGGAGTTATTAATGATTAGAAGCTTTTGATTGGTCTGAAACAGTTTGGGTTTCTTTATGGAAACTTTAGCATCCATTTCTGTATCTCTTTATTACCTTTGCTCTTCAGTACCAAAGATGGGTTTTACTCTTAAGAGAATAAAACATTAAACATTTCTTATCTCCTCTGTCCCTCCCCCTGACTTTTTTCTGGAGTGACTGCAACTTGCTGGTCATTGGTAGCAGGTCCAGGTTTCACCCTGTTTCTCAACACTTGGTTTTTAAACCTAATACCTCAGGTACTATCTAGGGAAAAATCACCTTGTGATCTCTACCTGCACTCTCAAAACAGCTTTTTTTCTTTGAAAGAACATCTGTTACGATGTATGAGCTGGCCAGAGCTTACGACCTCTTGTTCTCCTTTCAATGGTAACATTTGTTGTGTTGTGTCTTCCTCTGTCATCTTGATTATAACTGGCACTCTTGAGAATAAAATGTTTTTAATGAACATTTCTCATTTATTTAAGAGCCACTATCTTTCATTACATTTATTAGGAGCCAGGAGAGAGATCACAGCTTTAAACATGCACACAGAGGAGTTTGGTTTAGAGAGCATTTTTAGCCTCATAAATGGCCAGGTTGCCTCCTTTCTATTTAGTAAAAGGTTATTATTGAAGAGACTAGACTGTGGCTGTGTGGGGCAAACAGAGAGAAGGGGCTGATGCTGTGATGTTTCTGTAGGCACATTCATTGCCACGTTTAGACCAGCCTTCTCCAAGTGGGGACACTTTTCTTCTCGTACAGGTTAGCTCATTTCCAGTCACCCACGAAAAGAGTTAGCAGCCCATTGCTTGTGATAGACTAAATTATAGTTTGGTCTGATGCAGGAAAAGCAGGAAAACAATGCTGGTGAGAAGCTTTCTACTCAGAGCATGAGATTTAATCATCTTAAATTTTCCATTCCAGGCAATGTCTGAAAAAATTCCAAGTGTTCCAAAAGTCCTGGATGCCAGAAGAAAGTGGAGAGATGACTGCCTCACTGGTCTCGCCAAACTGAAAAAAGAAATGAAATCTGACTGAGGTGCACCTTTCCCAACAGGAGAGAGAGACCAAATGAAGGGCAGATCTTCATGAAAAGTGGAAACTTATGGTCATGCAGAAGAGGAGACTGAATGCACAACCAATGATATGCACAAATGTAGAGACCAATGAAACATTTGGTCCAAATTTGTGGTGACATAATTAATGAATAACTGAAAGCGGTTATTAAAAAGTTCAGTTTAAATTTATCAAATTATTATATACATGCATTAGATGTGTAAGCATTAAGTAGCTCTAGCAATATTAATATTGTGCAATGCTGGAACACAATCATGTTTTAAATAATGCATTTTTCAGCCTGCTTAGGAATTCAGCACTTGAACAATATTTGCTTATGCGGGGATCTGAAATAGGCAAACATCAGCTGTTTGTCACAGGAGAAAATAAGCCCTCACCCACTAATCACTGCGAGAGTGAAGTTAATTTGTAAAGCACTGACTGTAGATAGGAGAGGGCTGTGTTGAGCAAAGGACAGATTCGGTGGCTGGTGAGCTGAGACCTCAACAGCAGTAAGGGGTCACTTCAACTTAGCTCTGTAACTGTTCCACAACGCAGGGAAAGGCATTACTCTTCCTTTCCCTCCCTTTGGCACTTCTGTAGCTGTATGATGATCAAAGGTTGAGTAAATAGAGCAGAATTTCCTTCATTCCCTGCCCCTGGTTCTGTAAGAACTTACCAGAGACCTACTTGGTCTTTAAGACCATGCACTTAATACCCCATGGCTTTGCCCCCACCTGAAGTCTGGTGTTTGATGCTGGCCATTGGCATTGCTGCATAAATATGTGCCCCATTTTAAGACTTCTGTAGGAAAAAGAAGATATTTTGATTTAATAAATAATTTGGGAGACAGTATGGTGTAGTGGATCAGTCTGGACTTTCTCCCAGCCTACTCCGTGACTACTCCCAAACTACTCCAGTTCACCTCTCTGTTTCCATGTGTATTTTGTACATTATCTGAGGCAAGGTGTGCTTCCTCAGGACTCAGCAATACTGCAGTTAACAGCTGTAGCTGGAGGGAACTCAGGTATCTGATGGCTTTCTCCCCCGCATGGGGAAGTGGATTAGATGTAGTATTTATGCTTCACTGCTGCCCTTCCTACAGGAGACACATCTCCCCCGCATACAAGGATGCAGTGTACACCTGGAAGGAGCAATACCCTCAGTTGCTGCAGTGGCATGTTGTGGTCCACAGCAGACAAAGTGCTGTTATGAATGTAATACAGTTGCACTTTGATGTTAGCTGGAACCTTGGGGCAGTGTTGTTATGCAGATAGTGAGAGTAACTTGAAACGGTGCATCTCACCCACCCTGCTTGGGTTAAGCCTTCCTGAATTTGTGGTAACTGGCCCCATAGCTTCAGTCGCAGCACAGCTGCAGAAGTGTTTCGCTGTCATTTTGCTTATGCTCAGCTCATTTCAAATCTTGTTTTTTTTACAGAGGGTGCAGCACACAAACAAATTACTGAAACTTAATTACTTGAGCTGAACAGCAGACGTGTCTGTGCAAACATACCAATACCACTTTTTTCTGCTTAGGTCACAGTAAGAAAGACCCAAGATGAATTGTATCACTTGACCACTTAATGGGCCAAGAACACATCTCGATGTGAAACGGGGGGTGGGAGGCATAATGCTGAGGTTGTCCTGTGCTCCTTTATAATGAGTGAAGGGAAAAGAAAATTTGTAAGCTAAATTTATTTTATCCCAATATAGACTTAAAATTGTCAGGTTTCTTCTATTGCTTTTTATTGTCACAGCAACTGGCACAACCTGCATTTAGACGTCTGCAATTGAGGAGGTCAGTCCTCACTCCTGATGGCTTATTAAGCAATAGAAAATTAATTATGGGACTGATTTCCTCATTTTATGTATGTTCTTGTATCTCAGACAAGGGCATAGGAGGTTCCAGTTACTTTCAAGATTAGTCCTGTTTTTCTTTGTGCATATGACGTCATAACTAATGAGCTCATATTGCTTCTGTTTATACTGAGATATTTTAAAACTCAATCATGTCATCAAATATTTGCCTCCATCTTTATTATTTGCTTATGAATAAAATATTTTAATGAAGAAGGTGTTCACTGCTGTGCTCTGGTGTGATATACGAGTGGCAGCACTATGTAATATGTCTTTAGAACATGCGTCTGTGCTTGACCAAAATGTGTTGTAGCTGATGTTGGCTTAGGATGTGAAGCACACAAAATTATTAGTTGGTAACTGCAACAAGTGGCAAGCATTAGGAAAAGGTAGCCAAAGGAGTGAGATGGGTTGTTCTCATCCCATGGACAATACCCTGTTCACAATTAATCCCTTTTACTTGTCATTAGACTGTGTCTGAATCCTGCGCCCAGCTTGGAATGGAACTCCCTGGTACAAGAACCTGGTCTAGTGGGAGGTGTCCCTTCCCATGGCAGGGGGGTTGGAACTCGAGGATCCCTTCCAACTCTAACCATTCTATGATAAAAATGTTGGACAAATGGTAGAGAAGGCCCCTGAGATGGTGAAGCTGGAACACTGGTCCTGCGGGTTGAGGCTGGGGGAGCTGGGCTTGTGTGGCCTGGACCAGAGACAGCTTCAGGTTGGACTCGATGATCCCTTCCAACCATGAGAATTCTGTGATTCTGTGACCTACCAGCCAACCCCAGTGCTTATGGAGAGGTCATGAAGGAGACAGACTCTCCAAACCAGGCCAGGTGGGAAGACAGAGATAAAGAACATAAGTTGAAACACGAGAGTTTCAGCCTGGATGTAAGGAGACACTTTTTCCTCTGTGAGGACAATGAGGCAGAGGCACAGGTTGTCCACAGACATGGGCACTATCCTGGGAAGTTTACAGCTCCTGACTGGATGAACCCAGAGCTGTACCTGCCATGAGCAGGAGGTCTCCTGAGCTCTCTCTCGGGCTGCATTAGCCTCATTCCTAGTTTGGTTTGATTTTGGCCTATTTTGTATCAGAAATATTGCTCTGGTTTAAGTGAATTAAACCCAAAGAATGTGTGTAGTCAAATTGTCACACATGTTGAGGTCTTCTTAACCTAAATTCGAAATGACATTTAGGATGGTGTGAATAGGTGTGAGTAAATCTGCATTCAGATCTTTCCATGCATTTTCTTGGGCAGATTAATGTAGTATCGTTAAATTGTCACAACTTTTCACATATAAAGAATTCCTTACAGAAAAGTCGGAGCCACCAAAAATCCCATGTCCTCAGGGGTGGCTCCTCCTGGTTGATGGACAAATGTTTCATTAACCTTGTTCAGCATCTCCCCTGCTCGGGGCTGCTGGCAAGAGCGGGGTCTGAGGTTTACTAGGAGAGGAGGGTTCCCTTCTCCCTGTCTCTCCCCTTTTTCACTTTTTTCTTTTACCTTCCTCTTGGTTCTCAGCTTCCCATAATCACTAACTTCTTCCAGGGTATTTAGCTGACAATTTGGACAGAATAGATTTGCTAATTGGACAGTGAAGAATCCCTTCAGGGGAGCAACTCATCAGAGATGAATTGCTTGTGAGATACAAATCCCAATTCTGAACTAATTGCTTTAATTATTTTCTTCTGATTTGTCTTACTCCTTTTATCCCATTACTTCTTTTCCTCACATGCAATAAGACTTCTTGGGATAGGTTGCACCTGGTATTTTTTGAGGACTCTTGGAATTAACACCAGCAGCCCTACAGAGTTGGAGAACTACCACAGATACAGTCAAATATTTATTCTGTTTGATTGTCAGCAGAAGCAGCAGTAGCTGGGTGAATGTTCAAGCAACTGTTTTGTGGTAAACTATGAGATATTTGGAAGAACTTATCACAATTGCATATTTTAAAAATCCTGTATTTTTAAAATTGATACACCTGTAGAATTTTCTAAATCTCTGTCTTTGTTACAATGAGGTCTTCTGTTTTACCAATTTGATATTTATTGTTTTCCTTATTATGTGCACTTTGCTGTTAGTTACTGCTGCTTACTGAAATCAGAGTCCCAAGTGTTCATACCAAAGCCTTTGATTTAATGCTATTGAAAATCAATCCTTCCTAAGCTAAGGAAGGAAGGAAACACTTCCCTGCTTCACTGAGGGAAGTCCAGTATCTATTTTATAATGTCCAGTGTAGTAGTTTGCAGCTTGCAAAGCAGCTGTGGGAATTTACTCTCCCTATTTTGTAGTTATTCTTCTGTTCAGTCATGATAATAGTTTGAAATTAAAATGTGAGTATTTTCTGATTGCTGTATTATCTAATTGGAATGGTATTAGGAAATTGCATTATCCTATCTAGATCATCTTTGCTTCATTAGGGAAGCAGGATAGTGTTCATGGTACTTGTTATAAAAACAAAAAATGATTTTGAGACAAAATTATGTCATTGTCAGCCTCGGTTTCTCAAAAGAAGGGTGAGATGTGCTGCTGGTGCCTGTACAGTTACACGTCAGGGTTGTGTTGCCAGAGCATGGAGTTGCAAAAAGGTCTTTGAGACCGTGCAGCTGTGGTACCCGCGCAGGGATGGAGATGCAGAGGATGGGAACCCTCCATGAGAAGAGGATGCCGGCAGATGTGAACCTAGCAATTAGTGTCAGTGTCGGTAGGAAAAACAAACAGTCTTTGGCTTTCAGCAGCCTAGCAGGCCCAAAGGGAATGTTTCACAAATTAATTTGGATCTAGTTGGAGTAAATGAGTGTAAATGAATACGTTTGCTCTAGCTGCCTGCTCATCTGCTCCCATTCCCCCGAGCTCGTCAGGCTGACACTCGCCTGCGCTTTCCATTTCGTGTGTGTGTGTCTGTGCCTGCTATTGCAAATCAGTCAAAGTGAGTGGAAAGACAAAAACTGAACCCAAGGGGAAACTCACATTTGATTTGGGAAGGCTTTTTATCAAGCCAGCGGCCAAGGATTTATTTTCTGTGATTTCAGAAAGAGAAAGGAATTCCTCCCTTCAGTGTGTTACTCTAGTTCGCAGCTTAGAGCACGCTGTGTAGAGAGAGTTACCCATTGACTGATCTTTTTCATCGTTCATTTTTCACTTAGAACTTTATTCTCCCCTCTGAGGTAGAAATTTAGTTTGCAAGAGTCGTTTGATGGATACATCAAATGCAAGCTAATATTCATATATGAATAATGGTAAGTACTGATTTTATAAGGAATAGCAGAGAGACAGGAGCTTAAATCTGTTGACCTGTTTGACTCCCCAGAATTTGCTCTGAAGCTCCAGTTTGCAGATGCTAATCCGTGGTTGTGACATGATCCGAGGGTGGTTTCAGCCGGCTCCGACTGCAAGCCGGCTGCAAGTGAAGCCATAAGCAAATGCAGCTGGACTAACAGGTTTTTTTTTACACAGTTCATCCAAAATTGGCCCAATGTCCTCCTGGCTGTGAGGAAAAGCCTGCACTGCTCCTATGGGAGCAGAGCGAATTTCAAGGAGAGCCGTTTATGAGGGCACTGTTCCCACAAAATTCAGTGGACTTTTGAAGTATGTTAAACTGCTTTGTTTTCTAGTTTGCTAGAAAACAGCATGACTTACTTTCTTAAGGTGTATTCAAGTAAATGTTCCATGGGGTTGCACATCCCTCAGCATTTTCCCTTCTCTCTATCATGATTTTTCTTCCTTCAGTGAGGATGTATTGTCCTTCACCGAACACTGAACAAGAGGGGCACTTGGAATAAAATGGCACTTAGCATGCATGGGATTTCTTCCTGAAGTTGAGTGTGAAATGGAGATTTTTAACGCTTGCCTTTGTAGACTTCTTCCAGCTACTTGGACTTTGGACCTGTGTTTGCAAGAAGAGGAGATGTGTAAGATGCAGAATCATCCAGAAACTCACTTTCCTTTCACAGTACTTGCACGTAGATATAGGACAGCTTTGTGCAGAAGCTGGACTTGCTTTTTAAATAGACTCTATAAAATAGAGCTGTAAATTTGCCCTAAATTGGGTGTTTGATCTGTTTAGCTTAAGTCTAGATGATGACTACTTCTACAGTATTAATATACTGCCCAAGGACTCCATAAGGATCCAGTAACTCTTTGTTGACGCAACAAATGGAGATGTTAAAACATGAAAAAGCCTCTGTAATTTGAAACATTGTGAAAACTTTCTTTTGCGTGTGTGATGTGTTTAAATTTTAACATCAGGTCTTGCAATAATTTTTCCAATATCGTAACAGCACATACTTTCCATATGAAGCCACGGTTGCTCATTCTTGGTTGGCTTTAACAGATGACAGTCCTAAGAAATACAATGGGGGCATTGTTTTGCAGCCCAGGGAGAAAGTGATGAGGCTGGAAAATCCTCACTGTCACTTTGATGCTACTGAAGTACCTAAAGTAAAACTGGCGCTACCAAGGCATGGTTTGCCATTGCCTTGTCCTTCGCTCTGGGACCTGCCTCAGTGAAGACCTTGGCCATTTCCATGTAGCACAGACAAGTTCTTCGTGCCTGCACTGCTCCTGAGGGCGCCAGCACCAACTGAGCAGCTTTATGCCCAGTTGTGTTGCTGTGGATCTTATATTTTCTTTTTAGGCTCTACCTATAAACTTAATGGGGTGCCATCTGTCAACTGAGTTCTTAGTAATAACACAGAAAGTATTTCTTGCAGTTAAAAAACCAATTATTGGAATTACCGCTATAATACAAAGGTGGCAGACCAAGAATTGCAAAGCTTTCCACACCACCTTATAACCACAAAACCAGATTTTCCGATATTACTCGGCAGTGTCATTTCAAACCCATGCAATAATGGAAAGATGTAATTGTGCCATTTCAAACATATGGGGTAGTGGAAATAGGGAATTGCATAACCAGGCAATTTAACCAGGTGGGCAGTGCCTGCGCCTGATCCCTATCACACAAAAGTTTCTGCAGTAGCACGAAGTGACGTTGTGTAATTCCATAAACCAAAAACATTTCTTCTACTCACTTTTGGTTTTCCTGCTTTAGGAAGAAAAGGTAATTACAAACATCATCTCCCCCTTATCAAAATCTGCATCAGTGCACATTAAAGGGTAATTTCAGAATTCTGATCAAATTTTGAAGTCTGAATATAGCTTCAGTTGCTGAAAGAGACATCATACTTCTCTAAACTGTCATTTACAAAACAAAAGCTATTAAAAATAAAGCTCTGAGGGCAGAGAAAGATTAAATATAATTTTTCTAAGAAGATGCAGGTATTATTTATATTACTACAAATAAAAACATATTTCATTAAGTGATTACCTGAGTTTATGTTCTAATCTGATTTTAGCATCTGAATAGTTTGTTATAAATAAAACCATTAGATAGGGATTAATGCAATCTTATTTAATCATCAGTAAAAGTGAGGTATGTGTTCATTAGTATTGCTGCAGTACACTGTGTGAACAGTGCTTGCTATGTCTGCATATGGCTTTAGGTTTCAAGTCTCTTCTTAGAAAAATTACAGCCCAGCCCCCTCTGCAGAGCACCACCTCGGGAGCGCTGCCCTACCAACCCATCACACTGCCCTTAAACTTGCCCTCCAACTGTCCAGGCAGCAGTCACTGACTGTATCCTCAGGTAATTATTGCATTGTCCAGCCCATGGCCATCCCATCCCCATGCATTTGCAGAGCATAAGAAAGTGTCATTTCCAGCTGCTACCTTTCCTGTAACCTGCTGATTAGTTTCTGGAATGGACCTTGCTCTGACAGCCAGCTCCTGGCCATGCTGGTGCTGGTCAGCAAACAGGCAGTGTGGGTAGCCTTGCCCACAGACCGGGGCTCTTCTCCGTTTATTGGGCCCCATGGGTCTGTGTTGGCCTCCTGCCTCAGTTGCTGCCCTGTTTCTGTATCAAAGGAATTTTGGCTGTAATCTCTTTGGCTGTAATCTTACTCACGTTGAGTGATGGTGGATGAGAAGCTCAACAGGAGCTGGCAGTGCACATGGGCAGCCCAGAAGCCGCATCCTGGGCTGCATCAAGTGTGGCCAGCAGGTTACAGGAGGCGATTCTACCCCTCTGCTCTGCTCTCGTGAGACCCCACCTGGAGTACTGTGTCCAGCTCTGGAGTCCTCAACATAGAAAGGACATGGAGCTGTTGGAACAGGTCCAGCAGAGGGCCACGAACATGATCAGAGGGCTGGAGCACCTCTCCTGTGAGAACAGGCTGAGGGAGCTGGGACTGCCCAGCCTGGAGAAGAGAAGGCTCTGGGCAGACCTTATTGCAGCCTTCCAGTATCTGAAGGGAGTCTACAGGAAACACGGAGAGGGACTCTTTATGAGGGAGTGTAGTGATAGGATGAGGGGTAGTGGTTTTAAACTGAAAGAGAGGATATTTAGATTAGATATCAAGAAGAAATTATTTACTGTGAGGGTGGTAAAACCCTGTAACAGGTTGTCCAGGATGTTCAGTTGTTGTGGATGTCCCATCCCTGGGAGTGTTCAAGGCCAGGCTGGATGGGGCTTTGAGCAACCTGGTCTAGTGGGAGGTGTCCATGAGACAAATATCCATCTCATCAGCAGCATGTGTCTCTTTTGCCAAGGTGTATGTAGTTGTAGGACCTTCTTCAGATCGTCATATCAAGGCTTAGAAGCCTATATTATCATAATTAAAAGGCAGAGATGATCACCATTGGATGTTAGCGCCTACAAGAAGGGCTTGAATATGACCGTGATCATGATATATGAGTAATATGGCATAAACAAACAGAGATAATTTGGAAGCTACCTAATTAAGGCAGTGTTGAGAGACTTCTAGAACAATACATGATCACCTTGTTTATAGCAGGAAAGCACAAAGACCAGAACTGGATAAAGCTCGGCTACAATGGGAAGACTGTTTTTTTGTTTATCATTAAGACCGTAGCTGTCTCTTGATAACACTCAGTGACTTTATTATCAATGGTGGCACTGGAACAGCATTACTTCGGTTGTTTCTCGTAAGTCTTCCTTGTTGGGTGCATACCCTCTAGAAGTTTCTCTGAGGGAAGCAAGACCTTGTGTTTTCCAGATCTTTTTTACATGTAACCCTACATTACACTTTGCTATATTTCTTCTTTTTCCTTTTTTTTTTTGTTTAACTTTCCTTTGAATTGTCCATTTGCTATTTATCATCCACCTCTGTTTCCATATTAGTCTCTTCTCATAATCCCTTTCTTTATCACCGATGTTTCTCAACTACTTAGAGTATAACTTTTAATTTCAAAACTACCCATGTGGGTTAATTGCTATCCAGATATTGTACCAACCTTCCACTCCAGCCTCTTCAGGCAAACTGCATTTGTGGCAACTACTGATGTTCTTTCACTCAATAGATGGGCTTCAGATGCCAGCCTCTGGCCATCTGGACCCTGCTTGATCATGGTTGATGTCACAAGTGCCTGTTTTGGTCCTTCTCCAGCAGCACACTGCAGTTCCCTAGACACAGCCCAGCTGCCCACTGGCAGCAACTCCTCTGACTCACCTTCTTCCCAGGAGCACGCTGGGTGCTGCTGGTGGTGGAGAGCCAAATGCAGCCTTTTCCTAATCCTCTCTGTTGACAGTGATGTTTGGCTTCTCTAATTTAATCTCATGATATGTTCCAAGATGAAGCTGCTCCCAGTTTTATGGCTGACTCAGTGTTTTTCTGTCGACTTGGTGCCTGCTGAGATCATTGGTGATCAACCACTCTGTAAGCCTTAAAGTTATTGGCAGAAGGCCTTTTTATACCACAGGGGTTTTGTATTTACACCTAGAAGGCAGAGGGCAGTAGACGCATGACCCTGTTGGCAAGCATGGTCCCTGTAATGGGGGGCATTATGTCCCTTTTTTAGTGCTGCCAGGGCAGCTCTTCCACCCCCCAGCTCCTGTTATTTGCCTTGCTTCTGTGCCTTGCTTTTGTCCCTCTTACTGGTGCAGCTTCTCTGAGCCCCTCTTCCCTCCAGCTCTCATTTCATATTCTTTCTTTATATTCTCCACTCACAAGAGACATCTTTTCTTGTTTCCAGGCCTGTTTGGCAAATACCATCCTTCCAAACATGGTTTGCTCAGGGAGTTCTTAGTTACTTGAACTTTTGTTTTCATATAGTTTTGGGGTACATACTATAGTTTGTCCCAGAGAAAACTATTTTTAGCAAATCTGTGACACCTGTTCCTCTTTTTTATTCCTTTTGTGGGGAAACTATGACATGTTTAATATGTGCTTCTACTTTTGTGAGTCTTTTTCTCCATCTGGATGTGCAATCAGCTACAGTCACACAAACTCCATCCCCAACTGGCATACTTGGGAAAAACCACGGTAGCTGGGTGGAGAAAGTATAGTCTCCCCAACTAAATTGCAAGCTGACTTAATTAAATCAGATTTATTAGGGAGAATTTTATGACAGTATGTTTTCACCTTTGGCAATCATCTAATAGGCACCAGAGTAGATAGAGTGGGGCTAAATAACACCCTGAGGTGCAGCCTGGGATGGAGGGAGGCTGTACTGGGTCATCCTCAGGTCTATGTCAGCATCTCCCTTCATTGCTCATGATGATGGGGGATGGTCCTGGCCCACTCTCATCATTTCTCTCTGCCATTTATTCATACACAGTACACTGTCTCCTAGCAGCTCTATTTCTCATTTGTGGTCTCATGTGGTTCTGCCCTACTACCCTATCTTTTTCTTGTTGTTTGTTTTTGGTTTTGTCTTTGTTTTTTTTAATCCATGCCTATTTGGGGGTCATGCACAGCCTCCCTAATTTTTCTGCCAGCCACTCACTGTTCAACTGCATCTTTGCATTCCTGTTACCTCCCTTCATCCCGGTGCAGCTCTTGGTGGAGACCAGTGGCCATTTGGGTCACCTGCTTTCCCAAGGGAAGAGAGCTGGGGACAGCAGAGGGAACTGCTGAGAGGGCTGCAAAGGAGCCCAATCTCACGGTGACACTTTGGCAGAGGTTGTTGACTCAAGCCATGGCCTCAGCCCTGAGCGTGGCAAGTGACAAAAGCCTGACTGGGGACCCTGTCACCCTAGGACACCAATAAGCCAAGCAGATTTATCACGTGCTGCTTGTGCTTCCACATCTCCTTCTAATGCCAATGGTTTGGGCTGACAGTTATTTTAACCATTGATATGGTCATGAGCTTTTATTGGGGAGTATTAGTTGTTTAGATAAGTAAGTTTTAATTAGAATAAATTACTTAGTATTATAATATGATGATCAGGGGCCTGGAGCATCTCTCTTACAAGCAAAGGTTGAGAGACTTGTGTCNAGTTATTTTTCTTAGTAATTTTCCTGGCAGCTGCTAGAGTGGTGTGCTTAGTCTTTTAGTATGGGCAAGATGTTGACATCACACTGATGTTTTGGTAGTGTTTTTCCCAAGCCTGGAACTCTTCAGTTCTCTGTGTTCTGCCAATGAGTGCAGGTACATAAGAAGTACAAACCAGAAGATAAGAAGACTCCGACCCTGCACTGAAACTGCAGATCATCAAGATAAGAGCCTGCTTGCCTGGGTACAGAAAAAGAATCCAATAAGATGTTAGAAGACCCTAGACCAAAAATCACCACTGCAATAAAAGGCATGTGGACAGCATGTGAAGAGCACATGAGGGGTGGGTGTATGGATCACAAGGGTATAATTGCCCAGGGATTTCTTTGTTCGGGGTCCCTCTGTTTGGAAGCAACCAGACTGGGCTGTTCTTGCTGCTGTACCTTTTAATTACATTAATTATTTTATAAAATCCAGTGCCTGAGACTCTGCTGCAGGAAACCTGGGGTCAAGCCTGAAGAAGGAGGGAGCATACCTGAGCATAAGTGTGTGTGCACGACACCATGAACGGTGTGTGAAGGCTCAGGCAGTGGCTTCTCCTTTAACACTTTCTCCTTTTTGTGGGAATGGAAACCATCCTTACACACTTACCCACACCCTTGGCCCTGCTGCTCATGAAATACATTTTAAAATATTTTTCAAGCTTTTACAAGATTGTACGAAGTTCATCCTAGGTGAAAATACAACCACTGGTTTGATCCTGTCCGGCTTAGACATTTTTAAAATGTCTTCCCAAGCGTAAGTTAAGCAACTGAACAAACTATTTACAGCAGTTGCAAAGGTCTCTGAGTTCTTTTAGGAAAGGTTAGATACACGTCTTTTTGAGATGATGCAGATATAGTTAGTACAAATCAGAAGCCTTTCATCCCTATAAGCATGCAAATTAAAAACAATTAAAATATACAACATTGCCTAATGGTTAATATAAGCATACGCCCAATGCTCCTGTAGCCAACAATTAGTTTAACAAAGAGACCAAGAGGAAGACCAAGAAAAAGGTGGGGTAACACTTGATCACAGTAAGTAAAGGCTAGTTCTGTGAAGGTGGTTTCCAAAGAGATATTTTGGTACCACTTCAGGTGATTGTAAGAAAAAAAAAACCCTCACTGTAAATCACAGGATAAATATTCAAGGAAGTGATCCAAGATAGCACCATGAGATGGTGGCCTTCACAAAAAGGTGTAAGCAACCATGGTAAAGCTGTGCAATAAAATAAAGCATGAAATAAAGCAATAAAAACATTTCCAGAAAGGTATGAATAAGCCAGGGCTGCTGAGACATCACCATTGCACAAAGTAATGAAGAAATCACCAAGAGTGGAAACTCATGCCTTTTAGAAAGGGGAAGTCATGGAGGAAATAGGAAATAAAATCAAGACAGAGGAATGTAGGCCAATAACACTAGTCATAAAGGAACAAATGCTGTGAAGGTGCAGGGAGTGGGGAGTATGGAAGGAACACTTGGATGAAGGACCGAACTGCACAGTCCATCCCAACATATGCACAGGCGTGTTGAAATAACCAGGGAGCCTGTTGGGAGGGATCGATGTCAACACTGAGGCTGTGACAGGTGAGGGAACAGAAGTGGGAAATGGCTCCAGAGCAGGATGTGGCTGTACAACAAGTGGGAAAAGGCCACTGAAACTTCAGAAAAGATCTCCAAAACCAGGCACAGCGCAAAGAGGTTACAACTTTGTAAGTTACAACTTTGAAAGTGCAGCTTTCACTGCACTTTCCTGATTTTGTGGAGGGTCACCTCAGTGCTTCCCTAGGGATATGATGGGAGTCAGTATTGAAAGAAGCTTTGGTGAAAGCGGATTCATATCAGTTTAAAAGCAGCAGTGAGCAAGGAAGAGCCAGTCACCCGTCAAGAGCCAGGCAGGGAGCTGGGGGTTCCATGCACTGGTCATGCTCATTCCTTGCAGGAGGCATCTGCTTCAGTACGCAGCACCTTACAGGGAAAGAAATAAATCATGCAGACACTCAAATATCTGTCATAAAAAACAAAACAAAACAAAACAAAACAAAACAAAACAAAACAAAACAAGAAGTTATTGCGGTTTT
The DNA here is from genome assembly GCA_013400375.1 of Thinocorus orbignyianus. Classification (NCBI taxonomy): domain Eukaryota; kingdom Metazoa; phylum Chordata; class Aves; order Ciconiiformes; family Thinocoridae; genus Thinocorus; species Thinocorus orbignyianus. The sequence goes on along the minus strand of VXBW01002690.1, from coordinate 937,776 downwards.
CCAAGAACTGACAAACCTTAAAGTCAGTATTTCAGGTCAAGTGCTAATGGTAGCCAAGGAGTTTCGAAGCTCCTGAACTTGTAATTTTCATGAGCAAAGATTTGACATTTTGGGAGTTGGGAGAGGTATTCCTGCGGAAGATCTGAATGCTGTTCCTTGGTCACTGCAGGTAACAGTATAAATAGCAGTCACATTTAAATTAGCAACCTACTTGGACTTGTGCAAAGCATTTGATGCTGTTCCACACAACATCTTTGTCTCTAAATTGGAGAGACATGGATTTAATGGATTTGGTGGATAAGGAATTGTCTGGGTGTCCACACTCAAAGAGTGGCAGTCAATGGTTTGATGCCCAAGTGGTGACCACTGACAGATGGTGTTCATCAGAGGTCGGTACGGGGACTGGTGCTGTTTAACGTCTTTGTTGTCAACATGGACAGTGGGATTGAGTGTGCCTTCAGCAGGTTTACTGAGGACACCAATCTGTGTGGTGCTGTCACCATGCTGGAGGGACAGTATGCCAGAGGTATCTGGACAGGCTTGAGAGGTGGGCCCATGTGAACTTCATTCAAGGTCAAGGTTCAACAAGGCCAAGTGCAAGGTCTCACACCTGGGTTGGGCAATCCCAAGCACGACTGGAGAATGGATTGAGAGTAGTCCGGAGGAGAAGGATTTGGGGGTGTTGGTGGATGAGAAGCTCGACATGAGCCAGCAGTGCACATGGGCAGCCCAGAAAGCCAGCAGCATCCTGGGCTGCATCAAGAGAAGCATGGCCAGCAGGTCACGGGAGGTAATTCTGCCCCTCTTCTCTGCTCTTGGGAGACTCTGCCTGGAGTACTGCGTCCAGCTCTGAGGCCCTAAACACAAGAAGGACATTGAACTGTTGGGACAGGTCCAGAGGAGGGCCACGAAAATGATCAGAGGGATGGAACACCTCTCCTATGAGGACAGGCTGAGGGAACTGGGGCTGTTCAGCCTGGAGGAGGCTCCGGGGAGACCTGATAGCAGCCTGTCAGTACTTAAAAAGGGCCAACAGGAAAGATGGAGAAGGACTCTTTATGAGGGAGTGTAGTGATAGGATGAGGGCTAGTGGTTTTAAACTGAAAGAGGGGAGATTTAGATTAGATATCAGGAATAAATTCTACTGGCAACACTCTCCACCACCCTGTGAACATAACTTTTGCCAGCTTGGATTTACAGCCTCTCTTGTCCAAGGTCTTCATCTAAGACAAAGGGTAAAATGTTGCCATGCAGCAGGAGGGGTTAATAAAGAACGGGTAGATGGCATGTTTGCAGGAGCTCAACTCTACACCCCTAACTCCTCCCTGGATGATGGCAAATGGAGATGTGGCTCAGGCACCTGTGTTGAACAGACACTGGTACATGGAACAATTCTTTGAAATTTTCTTTGGTGTCGAAGTGCAGATGTGTCCAATCCTGTGTGTGATGGGTCCGTGGGTGTTATTCCACAGAGTGAGGATGACTGCGGCAGGTAGCTGGGTAAAGGCTGAGTAAATTAGAGACGTAAGTTTGAAAAAGCCCCACAGATTAAAAGAATTGATAGTAAAACAAATAAATAGAGTATGTAGTGAGATAAAGGTACATAATAGGTTACAGCTGAAAAGATTATACAGGTGATATGAAAAGAATGTCCTGAATTAATCACTTCCTTTTGTATAAGTATTTATGTTTTGCGAATCATTATCACTTAGCAACCTTCGCTGTCCTTTTTATTTTTTACAGACTTAAACTCTTTCCTGGGGGTATTATCTCTGTCTCAGCAAAATCAAAACAATATCTCATTTAACATTGTCTATATGTAGACAGAAATAGTTGGCTCCAGATGTGTTTTAAACTGCACTTAGAGAACTAACACGCTTTAGCTCATAGAAAATGGAGCATACTTGGTGTTCAACACTTTCTTATAGAGCAGTAATCTGTGTTTAGTTTTACGGACCTTATCAAATGCTTGTTGAAGCCAAGTTACAACTCTTGCCAACAATACTTAATGCCACGTTTCAGGTGATGAAATGTAAACCAGAACAGGACCTGGCAGGATTGCTGGGTCCCCCCTCTGCACTGAGGCACCCCGCCAGCCAGAGAGCCCTGCCGGACCCCTGCCCACGGGCATCCTCGGCCCAGGGAAGAATCACAGGGAATTTTGTCTAAAGACTCCTGAAAAATCTCTCTGAAAATGGATTCTCCAGCCTCTCGCCATGCTCCACGCCTTGTACATCTTGGAAATGTTCCCTAGTAGCCAGTCAAAACACTCTTTGTTGCAGAAGAAAAACTGATTTCTTCATGTCTTTGTCTCTGCAGAGAATATAAAATTATCATCTCCTCAAGAGGGTTTTGTGTGTTAGAGTATCGTTTCCATCTTTGTTCCTAATATTCTTCTCTTGGACTAAATGAGCCAAGTTCCCCATTTTTTCCTTTTGAGTCCCTTGGTTTATATTATTATCGATTCTTGTGCTCCTTGAAGGCTCCTTACTTTGTCCAGCTCTGCAAGCACCGTGTCCACACCAGCTACCGGCACTTCACTTAATTCATTCGAAGATCTGAACAGATCTTCGAACAGAACAAATTGATGCTCACTTCTGCGTTAGAGGAACGAAGACAACCCTTATCTTCTTCCAGTCCTTCTCAGACCTGTTTGCTGCCATGCCAGGGTGACCCACACCAGCTGGACTCCAGCACACGTTGACCTCCCGCCTGGGGCTACCTGCACTTATTGCCCTTGCTCTTGCACACCGCTGCTGTCAGACCTGTCTATGAGCAGAGAACGAATGGGTGGAGGGCAGGGAGTGGATGATAAGTAGCTTTGTCCTCCTCCTCCTCACTGAAATCTGCTGCCCAGCACTTGTGGTCGGTGTGGAGGGAAGCCTGGGCGGTGTGGAGGGAAGCCTGGGCTGGGCTGTGAGTCACCCTTTGGGTGCTGTGTGTTTCCTGGCGGCTGCAAGCTATGGCCAAGGCCTCGGCCCTGCACTTTGAGGGAGAAAATTCTTCCCTCCCCGCCCGTATCCACTGCCATTGCACAAACATGGTCCCATTCAGAACAATGTTCTCTTCCCATTCTTCTGGAGATTGAGCCTTGCACCCCTCTGTGTCACCACTGTCAGAAGAGACATGCCACAACCCTGCTGCACGGCCCAAGCAATGGCCAAAAACAGGTCAAGAAGTTGGAAAAAAAACAGCAGTCATCTCATGACTTTGTAACACCTGATGGAGAGCTGAGACTGTGCAGGCCTGAAGCGTGGGCACTTGCAAACCCACAGAAAGCTTCTGTTCCTGTCCTGATTAATAGCAAGGAAAGCTCAAACATGTCATTTTGCTGACAGCTGCATTGGTGCCAGAGGTACAGAGCCAAAGGTAGAAGCGAGCTGAGGAGTTAAGCATTAGATAGCTTTAAGTGTTAAAAACAATATGGCCATAGCATTCCACCCTTCAATGCCTGAGCCTCTCGAATCTCAAACTGTCCACTGAAGGATGCTCTCCACCAGTGCCTCTCCATGCTCCAGCTGTGCATTGGGCAGAACAGACCCTGCCTGGGCTGTGCTGGAGGATCCACGGGATCAGAAAGCAGGTGCAGACACCTTGGCACCACTGTGGTACTGCCAGCTCCAGGGCATCAATCCGTCAGGAGCCTGGCATAGAAATCATGAAGTTTTATTGTGAAGAACACTTTTTATTAGTTGTTATTAGTGTTGGAGGGGTTTTTTTATTTAGCTCTTGTTACTGGAGGAACTGGGTATTTTAAGATGATTTTTGTTTCTTTTATCCCCAATCCACAAAATTATAAATATAATGCTGGAACTGGTTTTGATTTGATAACTTCTTATTGCCTGTATTCTTTACTTCAGGCAACCCAAGGGGCCATGGCTTTTCAAAGAGGGCACCTATCATCAGCCAACACTTGTAAAATCCTGCAAATCCACAAGAAGTGTTGCAGGGCCATGCCTTGGGCTTTGCTTGGCATTTGTAAATAATTTTGAGATGGTTCTGTATGAAGGTGCCGTGCAAGAAGGAGCACCAGTTCCCATGCTGTGGTGATGTTTTCCAGTTATTTCTTTCCTACGCAAAACCTAAGCCCTCCTCATGTGTGAAGGGGAAGGGAGACTCCCATTCAGTATCCCTGAGGGAGAGGAGGCTTTTCTCACCATGCCCTCCTCTCCAGCCAGCAGTGGCCCTTCTCTCTGCAGGGACGCGCCAGGGTGGCACACAGGGAAGCGGGAAGCCACCCTGGGCACTAATTAGGCCAGTCTGGGGCTATTAGTCATCTGCTCGTCCCATGCCTCATTGCCTACACTCTGAACAGACGTGTTTGACTGCCTGCATGGGAAACCCCCCTGAAGGGCTGGCTGGTGCTGAGGTGGGGGGTGGGGGTGGCCACATCCCCCGCTGGCTGTCACCACACACCTCCCCAGCACCCATGGGGACCTGGTGCTTTGATTGACTTTGAAGTCTGCCAAGAAAAGGCAAAGGTGCAGGAGAACCTGCTGCAAGGTGCCAGCCCTCAGCCAAAAAGCCCACCTGGAGCAAAAACTCTGGTCCTGGCTCGTAGTGCTGACCCTCTCCTCCCACCCTCCTGGCTGAGGCTGAAACATTGGGATAGAGGGTCAATTTCTATGTCAGAGGAGATGTTGGAGGGTCTCTGCACCCTCCTGGCCCTGCAACCCACAGTCTCTGCCCCATCTCAGTCCAACAGTCTTGGCGGTTTTTTAACAGCCATGAAGAGTTCAGTTTGGTCTAATACCCTGTGCAGCCAGCAAGCAAGTTCTTATCTTGACTTAACCTACAGGTAGAACGACTCTGGTCATACTGCTGGCATATTTCAGGGGTTTATGTCCACACCCCTGTGGCATATGCGCTCTAGTATCCCTCAGGTAGTCTTTCATCATCAGTTATGCTTCAAGCCTCTGCAATCAGATATGGTTATCTGAGCAACAGGGAGAAATATTTACCGAAATTAAATTTAGAGGGGAAAATGGGGAAGGAAGAAAGGAAAGAAGACAGGAGAGAAAAGAGGGAAAAAAGAACTGAACATGGAAACTCAACATTATTTGAAATTTGTGCTGGTGTTCGTTAGAAAATTAGTTGGTTTTGCTTTTGCACATTGGCAGTTCTATATGCAAAGATTTATATCACGCAATATATTCTTTGCCTATATTATTTGATCTTTAAGGTACTTGGTTCTTTCCCACACATTTAACTCCTGTTAATGCTGAGACAGATTGTTGGTGTGGACCTCAAGAGAACTTGGATTGGGATGAGCCAGAGATGTTGGAAGTGCGGTTCTTCAGTAAACATCCACTAATTCCTTCCTAGAGTTTCTTCTTATGGGTTGTTGTCTTGGCTATGATCCACAGCAGATGGTGGAGATCTGGATACAGATTGCTGAGCAGAAGTGTTACCACGCTCTGAGATACCCCTGTGTGCAGGTGACCAATCCTAAATGCTACTCATGTGCAGAAGCAGCCTGTTAGGCCAAGGAGCAGCCATTTCTCAGGACTTTTTAGTCCTTGTGAGAAAATAAAACCTTGGCTACTTCTGTGGCCGTGACTTTGGGTAGAGCAGCTCAGAGACCTCAGGTTCTTCTGCCGTACTCTTTGGGGATGGCTGATGACATCACCTGATGTTCTGGTGGGAGCTAGGGAAGACAATGGAGAAGCTGCTGTAAACAACAGCTTAGTAGACCATCACCATCTATTGCCATCTCTGGGGTGTGAGCATGCTGCCATGAGGAAAGGTGCTCCTGGGGAGTGGCAGATGCTTTGTGCTTGCCTCTCCCCCTGCCTGGTCCCCTCCACACCATGCAATGTTGCTTTCTCATGCCTGGTTTTCAGGAGGTGGTGTGTGGCAGTTGGATGGCATAAACCCCACTGTGCTCTCCTGCAACCACACAGCTCAGGGTACGACAAACAGTGACAGAATTCAGAATCACATTTTTCTTGTTGCCAGGCAAGAAAGAAAAAGAAAGACTGACAAAGCCTGAATGGGCTTGTGGTGAAGATGACCTTAGGAGGCAGGTTTGCAGGTGGTCACAGGCCAGTCTCATGGTCCTGTGCTGACAGATGCTTGCTGTTAGGGCGCTTGGGTTGCCTTCTCCATGCTCTGGCGTTCCTCACCTCTGAAATGGAAATTTCTGCTTCCCTGATGACAGATTTGGCTGGTTATTCACCATGGGCTTCTCTGAGCTCTGGAAATGGAAAATTGTACCAGAACTTGGTGTTGTTGCTGCTGGTACTGTCCACAGCCCTGTGGGATTTAAATGGGCTTTCTGCTCTCTGTAAAAGTTGCTCATCTGGCTCTTCTGGATGCATCCTGACTTGTGACTGCCATCTCAGCACTTAATGAAGGAGTTAATGGACATCTCCTTCCTGCTCAGCGCACTGGTACTGGCAGCCTGGACCCTTCAGGGAGGGAGAACATGAATAGATCTCATCTCCTGATAGTAACGCTAACGTTGTAATGCTGAAATGCATTCCTGAAATCATGCTGTTGCCTTGTGAATATCTGATGTGGCACAGGTTATAGAGAGATCTTTGTGGACATGGAAAGCGTTAAAAAGTACCTACTTACTGTGTTGCAAAGGCCACACATTGCAAACTTAGGAAAGTATGTCAGGCAGCATGAATTTTGCCCTTCAGCAATATGTAATATGTGAATTACTTCTTAAAATTAGTACCCAGTGCTTGTTAGGATTTGTTTTTTCATTAAGTTCCTTTGCTTGTCTCCTCAGCCTGTGCAGGTCTGACTTGTGTTGTTATTCTTTCAATTAATGCACCCTTTCTACCAGGTCCAGAGGGATCAGGGTCCTCCGTACTAGGTTTTTTTACCCTGGGTGACTGCGACCTGCAGGATAAGAGCTGTTGAAGGGACTGTGAGTGCTCTGGAGCTGTCTGAAAGCAGGCAGGTAGGAGCTCAGAGCCCCCAGCCAGGCAATGCCAAGGTAAAAGCATTGTCCTGACTTTGCAAAGGGGGAAGGGGTCGAATCAAGGTGGGACTGAACTAGCTTATATAAAGTTTTCCTTCTGAAGACTCCCGCCTCATGCCAGTGGGTCCCTCAAGGAAAAGCCCCAGGCCCCAGGCAATACTTGTCCTCTGGGGTTAGGTTAGGTAACTGCAGGAAAGCCAAGCGCATGTGTGATTTCCCAAAAGGATTTGGAAGATCTTCTGCCCACACAGAAGTGTCAAGGGCTGGGAGGTGATATGTGTCCCAGCAAAGCCATGGAGACACGCAAAACACAAAATGGTCTGATTCCTACTCCTCCATGAGCTTTACAATATGCTGATGAGACAGACTTGGAGACACAGCACTCAGCAGAGGGCAGGACTGAGGACTCTTAGAGATGGGGAAATTCTGATGGTTCAGAGTTTGGACTTAATTTGGATTGTATCACCTTCAGAAAAGCTGTTTTGGGGACAAGTATTTATAAACATGAGAAGAAAAGGAAAACAGAACAGGCTTCTTGAGGGAATAGCAGAAGTGGAAGTGTAGGTCTTAGATACCGCTTGACAGAGTAAGACTCCAAGTAGCAAACCAACAAAATGAGAAAATACTTTCTACTCTCATTCAGCTTGTGGAACAGTCCAGAGGTTGCAGAGGCTTTGGAGACATCAATTTCAGTTCTGTCACTGAACCCAGCAATTACCTGTGTAAGCCATGGTTCTGCATCCCAGGAGGAGGAAGGGTGTCTCCTGGATGTGAGACCTTCAAGCTGTCACAGCAGCCCAGGCTGGTCCTGGGAGGGTATGGACCATGCTGGGAAACACCTCTGAAGTGCCTGGACAAACTGAAACCCTCTGGACATGTGTGCCTCACAGATCTCCTTCCTGCTTGCATTTGCACGTGAATTTTATGCACAGGACTCACCTCTCATAAAGGCAGGGAAAGAGCAGTTATTTACCTCTGCTTTGTTCTCTACTTTTGTTAATTTACTATATAATTTTATTTTACAGGTAGGCAGTGACTTTTATTTTCTTATTGGTGCAGTTACTTTATGGGTGAAGAAGGGGCAGGGTTTTATATGAAGTACCAGGTAAAGAAGGAGTCCCTGATGCTCAAGGCCCCGATGATGGAAAACGTACTGGATGAGAGAACTCCTCTGCCCATGCAAACTACAGGAAGCTTTGACAAAAAAAGTCTCAGGTTTCCCTTTTAAAAATACAGAATTTAGTAGAGTCTCTTGAACCAAGAAAAATGCAATCATGGGAAGGGAGTGCCAGTAATAACAGGCCAGTACTGACATCCAGTAGTAAAAGAAATAAGCAGCAGTTTCCCCTGAGGGAAGGGGGAATTCTAGAAGTTAAACAATAAATGTTTATAGTTTTGAAGAGTTAAAAGGCTTCCTAGGCACCCTGGCTTCCCTTTCATATCCTGAGCACCTCAGGGTAACGCATCAGCCCTGTGGCACAGGGAAACAGCCCATCAAAGAGCTTGTTTTCTGCAGCTCCATCTTCTGCAGGGAGACTGAGAAAACACCAGAACCGGAGGTGGGTTAGAGTGGACTCCAAAATTGCCAGTGGGGATTATTTATGTGTTCTTTCTGTGCAGGAGACTGCTGACTTCTCAAGAGATGAAGCTTTCAGCTGCTCTAGTTGAAAACAACTACTGTTATGGGATTTGCTTTGTTATATTTAAGGCAACTCACCCAAAAGTGAAGCAGACCAAGTTCAATGTGAGTCACCATTTATACAATGATCAGTCCTCCCGTTCTCATTTCTGTATTTGAATTATTCTATTAAATTTGAATTTAAGACCTTTCTGTAATGTGACTTTTGTCTTGACATCAAATATGAATAATTATCCTGCTCTAATAACATCTATATTCTATGAGCTCTCTTCCTGAAAATGTGCCATGTAATCTACACACGCATCGATCCTAAATTAAAAGGCAGCATCAAATCTGAGTCACTTCTTTTACACCTTATTAAGTGTCCATTTTGGTTAAGCTGATGATGGTTGCCAATCCCATTTCATACCTGCCCTTCCCATTTTTCTAGTCTTTCTATCCTGGCAGAGGACCACATAGATGACCAGAGCAGAGTCTAAAATGTCTTTGTGTCTGCCTTTTACTTGGTTTTCCCATGGTTTTTGTCTCACGTCTTATATCAGGGACTCTCCTGTGGCCCCCATTCAGTTAATGGTCTCCTCTCTTGCCCATGTCTCCAGTCCTGGGTGAGATGAGTGGCTGAAAATCTTGTATGGAGAAGCTGAACTCAATAGCCCAAAGCAAATTTCCTGGCTCTGTTTTCACTGGGTGGAGAAAAATCTGCAATCAGAGCAAATCTGGTTTCATGGCTAAGAGGCAAATCTTTCCTCCCCTGCAGTCATGGGAGATTCTGGATGTGGTGGAAGAAAAACAGTTTTGCTGCTCAGGCTGAGGAAAGGAAGAGCAGGAGGCAGTTTCTGAAGTGCCACCTCACAAGGCAGGAAGACTCTGTGCTGGGAGCACACCCAGGAGGCTGGAGGCTTGCAACATCAGGAGATCATGCCATGTTATTTCCAAGCATACAAACTGTTGAGAGCCAGAACTGCGGAGATGTTAGCCAGTGCATGCTACAAAGGGGATGACTGGCAGGGCAAAGTAAGCAGGAGCCCATTCATTGCTAGGCTGAAGGCTGGGATATATGGGAAGAGTCCTTCCTTGGGAAGCAAACCAGTTTGCTGGATGACAAAGAAAGAGGTTCTCCTATAGACTAAACATCTCTAGCACAGACTCACTGGGGACCTTTAAGTATCATGAGACAACAAGTCTTCCCACAACTTGAGTCAGCTCTATAATCCCCACACTGCTGATTACCACACAGATATGCACCCAAAACAGTAGAAAAAATTGGAGATTGCATCCCTCAGAGGCCATGGTTGCTCCACAGGCCTTCCTGCTGCTCCAGAAAATAATATCAGGAAACCAGGAAAAGCAGAGGGTGTGACCATCCTGCATTGCCCAACCTCTGCCCACTCAGCTGGCATCTACTTGGCCATGCTGGTGGAGAAGAGAGGAGAGGGCTGGCTGGGCACTGGGACAAGGGGAGTGTGTTGGCATCTTAGCTTCAGGTTAGTTAGGAGCAGCTGTGGGTTGTCCCCAGGTGCAATCCTTTTCTACTGAGCAGGTGTTAGATGAGAGCTAAGATGCCAACATCATGGCTATGGCCACTGAAAATCAATGATGTTGGCTGAATGAAAAATCTTAGATAATAATAATGGGCTCAGTGGACGGGTTGGACAGGCTGGAAAGATGCTAACAGTTGCTGGCTGATCTCACTCCCCTCTCTCTGCCAGTGGCCCACATGCTTCAGGGGATGGAGGGCACCCCATGGGATTTCTATAATGACTTCCTATGGGGCAAGGAGGTACTTTCTTAACTCTTCAGGTAGGATCTCATAGAGGTCATGAAATACGAGTTATACCTGAGCAAGTTAAAGAGAGGCTATGGTTTTAACTGGGACTATTTTGACAAGACTGGTTCGACTACCCTGGCCCATCACCTGGGGATCCTGGACCTGGAGGAGAGATTATCTCAGTGTCTTTGATTGATGGGGACTGAGGCTCATTGCAGAGGCATGATGGCCAGAAAGATCCCTTCCTCCTTTCTCTTCTTGCAGGGCCTGGAAGTCCAACTTAGTCATTCTCTGCTGAGAGGAAGAGGGGAGTACTCTCAAGACCTTCTTTAGTCTTTGGTATTTACTTGCATATCTTAAGTCTTTCTAAAGTTGGGCAAGTGTTGGGGGCTCAGACAACAGTGCTTGAGCTGGAAAATGTTGCTAGCTTTCTGCTCAGTCCATACCTATGTTGCAGAGTCCAGTTTACTCAGCTTGTGTAAAGAGTATTTTCTTAAAGCATTTAGCTTTTGAGTTGCTTCTGTGAGCACGTGCCTGGAATGGCTCCTGTTCAAATCCAGTAGCTGACACAGCAAAATCTTGCACTCGATTGTTGCACTCGATTGCTGCTAATAATTAATTCAGAGTCACAATCCATTTGGAGTAACTCATGGAAAGCCATTATTATTTTGCCACTGCTTGTTGAGCTGCTTAGTTAATCAAAATACTTGTGAGAACAGGCAAAAACTCTCGCTCTTGGCCTAAAAGGTAAAAAGAGCAGTGACACGTCCCAAGCAAGAAGCAGCAAGACATGTGGGAGGTGAGAAAGAGGGTGGAGGACGACAAGAGCCATGAGATCCTCTGGAGACTTGGTCGCATGGACTTCCTTACAGTTAAATGCAACACTGCCTTGAAAGGCTCTTACCTGCTCTCTCATTGGTAAGGTGAAAAGGAGGCAAGGGAAGAATGTAATATGAAATTATTTTTTTTTAAATAGCTGGTAAAGCAAAAGACCTTGCCATGTTTTGGAAGCCCATCACTCCTTCAGACAGAGACAACATAGGAGCCCTGGCCCAGCTGTCCCGGGAGAGCTGGAAAGCACCAGGAGAGCCTGCTCCTTTTTCATCCTGGAAGTCTAGGAACGGGCAACAAATGAATGGGGAACGTTTCCTTTAAGTCATGAGGAAAAATGTGAATTACTGCTGAGGTTTCCATTCTGTACCAGCAGGGAACCATTTTTTCATTCTGGTCAAAGAAGTTAAGGAATATTTGACATATGAGGACAGCAGTGACTTCAGGCACTTCTGTCACATGGACTTGAGACTGATGCCATTTACTGATTTAGGGTTTGATTCTGCAAACATATAAGTAGGTGAATACCTACTTACCAAATGGTTCCTTTGAGCGGTTTTGTGGATGTATGAAAATATCCATCTCAGAACCCCATAGCCCCAGGAGCATCAGGGAAATGCCCATCTGGAGCTCTGAAGATTTACATTAGTTGTGACACTTCTGACAGGAAGCTAAATGACACTTCTTAGATATGATCATTTACAAAGTGAAAAATGTCAATGTACTAGCTTATATTTGAAACTATTTTCTCATGACTAGTTATACATCTGGAGGTGAATATGCAGCTGCAGTTACCAACTGACAGGGCAAAGTCAAAGGTCCATAAGTACACTCTACCCGTAATCACCCTTTTTGCCCACAGAAAGTATGGTCCTTCACGGCTGAAACACATATAACAGGAAAGTGTGGCAGCTGAATTAGAGGGTTATACATATTTACTCTGAGTGATCCAGTAAGGAAATGTTATGTTCTGTATTTTTGTACTCTTTCCTAAATTCCTGTCTCTGACTGGCTGTCAAATGGAGCACACACAAATGGTTAAACCCTTTGCCCAAACTCTGTTGCTATCTATATCCAAAAGCATTCATTCAGCTCTTCCAGATGTAGACTGCACTTCACCTCTTGACTTCCGTTGTCAGGTGTGTGTGTGTGTGTGTAAGGAACATGATATTGAGCTAATTTAATTTTCTATCACCCACACAGAACCCCCCGGGATCTAACCCCTGAAATGTTGCCTCTATGAGATGGCCCCAGCGAGGCCCCTCTTGCTCTTGGAAGCTGGCTGGCTTTCAGAAGACTGTAACAATACTGTCCAAATTAGGGGTTTTCAACCAACCCTGCCCAGAGTCAGAGAAGATCATTATCAGCATGATTTAAGTGAAAAATTTTCAACTCTTGCACATACTGTGGTGAGATCCGAGGATGGTATTGTCAGTACGCATGGGAGGAACCAGGCTTTTTGTTAGTATGTGTATCGAAGGTGATGTCTGTAGATTTGACCTTTTCAGATCGCTGTACCAATGTTAACTAAAGGCTGGCACATTAGCAGGTGTCCTGTGTTTATAAAAATCTTCTGGCATAGACATTACTAAGGAAAGATGGGAGGCCGCTGTGGTGAAAAAAGAAGTTGTTGGTGAAAAGTGCTGCTGTTGCTGCTGCTTAATATAGGGGAACTTCCACAGCTCTGGAGACGTGGAGTGAAGCCACACACCCACCCATCCAGAGATCCTGACTCCCATCAGGGCAATCAGAGAAATGTCTTGTCATTCACCACAGTCTTGTAATCCAAAATGGAGAGGAAGGAAAACTACAAGATGAAGAGAGAGGAAAAGTCTTCAGGTTTCCTTACATGGGGAAAAAAAGACCTCCCAATGTGTAACCAGCACTGCCTTTCCTGACTGCACCATGATGAATTTCTCCTAAAGCACCGTGCAGGCACTCAGAACCCCATGCTCCAGGGACTGTGCTTGCACACCGTGGAAGGTAGCACGACTGTTCCAGGCGACAGGGTGACCTCTCTGAGCTACACACCACCCATGTGGATGGGAAGACCCATGTCCCCATCCAGCAGGCAACAATTCTTCCCTGCATGCCAGTGCAGAATGGTTACAACCGATTTTTTGTTTGTTTCTCAGTTTGAGATAAAACCATTTGCACAAATAATATTGTAAAACTTTTGGGGTTTTTATTTCTGTCCTTCTCTTTATTAGAGCATACTTACACCATGATAATTACATCAATGCAATGACACCAATGAAAACCTCTGATAAGCCTGCAGTGAACTGACTTGCACGGATTTAGCTTCATTTGAAATTCAAATTTTCATTTGAAAGGAAGTGCAAAGTGCTCCATATCAGCGTTTTCCCAAACTGCAGAGGTCTCTTACTGCAGGGTAGGACTGAAAGAGGGAACAACCTTAGGCTGTCATTAACATTTTAGAAAAGGACAAAATACTTCACACCAAGAAAAGGTGTGAAGACCATAAAAAATTTCTCCAATTTAACCATCTGTGCAGCTATTGTTCTTGCCAGCGGGGGTGCTTTGCAAATACAAAGGGAAACGCTGGTCGTACATTAAAGGGCAGCTCTCCCCACTTCTCTCTTTCTTATTGCCTGCCTCACCCTATGAAAAGCCCCGAGCATCCACATTTTGCATGTATCAACTCAGTGAATGGAACCACTATCAGAAAGATGCCTTACCAAATGCAGAAGATGTCAAGAAGAATCTGACACCCGCTAATTCTCAAGCTAGTTTTAATGTTATTTTAATTACCATCATGGAGAATGGAATGAAGAGTCCGTGGCCCAGTCCTGTTCTCATAACATTTTATGAGAGGTTTGGCACCAGCTGTCGTGAGAACGGGACTGTGTCATACTTTCAGCTAGTAGTAATGTAAGAGGGACTGTCAGCACCTGTATCATCTGTAAATTCAGGTGGCCTTTGTAAATCAAACAAATGAACTGAAGCTAACAACAGGAGAACCTGCAAAGATGAATTTCAAGGGTGTTGCTTATACAGGGGAGAGAAGATATGTTGGAGCAGCAGGAACACAGTGTGTTGCATTAACCAGGGTGTACAGAAGCTCTGTACCCTACCATGCTGGGTCTCCCTTAGAGAATTGTGCTCAGCCTCAGGACCCAGTAAAAAAAAAAAAAGAAACAAACTGAAATAAATTTGTAGCTGAAGGAAACACAGTTTCTAGTGAAAACAAAATTTTGTGGTTGATTTAAAAAAACCCGAAGACCCAGATCTCTCAAAGCATCTTCCAAGGTTCTTAGGTATTTGAAATCAATGGAGTCTGGCATCTGAAAACCAGAGGGGGCTGACCAAAAATGCCCTAGGAACACAACAGCTTTTATGTGCACGAAAAGCAATGCAGAAACGGGGTAATTCAATGCAAGTGCAATTGAAAAGCATCAGCCATAAAGTGTAGGATGGGTAAAGGTCCCTTAAAGGCTGGAGGGGAAGAGAGAGGTGACTTTGTAGACAATGAGATCCTCTCTTCAAGAAAACATTGACACACTAGTGAAAAGAGAGAACCAGAGGAAGGAGGGGCAACACAGCCTGAAGCTGTTCCCAGGAACACAGAAGCGAGTGATGGGGGGATTACTGTGGACAGACAAGCAATCCTTCCTGGACTTACTTTCAAGGCACTTGACAACGCAAGAAAAAGAAAAAACGGGTAAATACAGAGAGTAAAGATGGGCCAGAAAGAATGACGTGGCCAACAAGGCCTGGTCAGTGCAAAGCCAGGAGGGATATATGCTCACACCAGCTGCTGCACATACTGGTGACAGCACAGGTGGAGCTGACTTCACCTGTATGCACCGAACTGAAGCAGCCAAGGGGAAGCTTGAGCCCATGCTGATCATTAGCATAAATGTAGAATTACAAACTGACACACCTGCTTTGAAAAACAGTAATTCTCTACTCGCAGAAGTGCGGGGCATCTACTCCTAATATTGACATCAGATGGCTCGTGGAGCAGAACAGCAGAGAGAAGAGGGCAAAATACACATAGACTTAATTTTCCTGATGAACGGAGACAAAGGGACATGCAGAGAGATAAGCCAAAGACATCCAGGGAGACTGGGAATGAAGTGAGAGCCAGAGAGCAGAGGGCGAGCAAGAAGCCTGAACCATCATCAGGTCGTTTTAGGTGGAAACAAAAGGTTACAGTATGAGCTTAGGAGCAATCAGAGAATCATTATGGTGGACATAGAAATCTCAAAGGAATTGAACGGATCCAGGGCAGGGAAATATGATATTATGTACCATGCAAAAAAGTGGGAAACTTCTGGATGACACCTTAAAGGAATAAAAATCTGGGTACAGGCAAGTAGTGGAAGTGGAGAAAAAAGGAGAGCACCACGCAAGTGCTGTTGCCTGCACAGGGTTTATAGGCAGAACAGGATGAAAAAATCCCACTACAGGAAGGGCAATCTGGGACACATGAAGCAAGTGAAACGCAACACCTTTGGGAGAGCTCAGAAGCAGCTTTGGAGGAATCACAGCAGCGTGGATTATCACGGGATGCAGTAGTGACAGATCTGGGAGGAGAGCTGAAAGCAGACCCAGGGCTAAAGACAGGGAAAAGCAGAGAAGAAGGAAGAGGAGGAGTAGAAAATGAGTGAGAGAAGCTTCTTGTGTTGGAGAAGAGCTACAGGAATAGAACGGAGAAGCAGGAAGGGAACAAAGGACCAGAGAATAGGTCCCAGATGAAGAGCAGGTTGGTACAGGGGAAGGAGCAGAAGTAGACAACATGGGTTAGGAGTCATGGGCTGTGCTGGCAGCCTGCAGCAGGAGCTTGCTTATTCAGCAAGTCAGGCGGCGATTAATTAAATCAAGTCAGGCAGCAATCAGTCAGTTAAATCGGGTAACAATGACTCAATTAAGTTGGACTGGGGAACAATGAACTTAT
This sequence comes from Thinocorus orbignyianus, assembly GCA_013400375.1. Lineage (NCBI taxonomy): Eukaryota > Metazoa > Chordata > Aves > Ciconiiformes > Thinocoridae > Thinocorus > Thinocorus orbignyianus. The sequence continues at coordinate 921,683 of VXBW01002690.1, read as the reverse complement.
TACATCGAACCAGGGAACAACAAACTAATTAAATCAGCTGGAAGCCTCCAGAGATCCGTCCAGATCCTGGGCTAGGTGCCACCAGAGTAGGGACACTTTCGCTGCAGCTGCCTGCTCCAGGAGAAACATCACAACAGTAACTGTGCATCACTGCTGACAGCCCCTCTTGTCCCCCTTTGCCCAGAGCAAAGAAGGACATGGCAAACTACAGCTGGTCTTTTGAAATATTAGTAATAAACCAAAGGGGTGGGGAGATGGAAACTGTCAGCTTCCAAATTAGCAATAGCACTGAAGAAATTACTGGGCTGCCTAAGGATGGAGAAAGCTCTGCCTTTCCAATCAAGCTGATCCTGGATATCCGGAGCTGTCAGCTTGAGAAATTAACTGAGAGGCTTTGATGGGTGTCTGCCGATGATTTAGTCCACCCTACGCAGCAGGCAGGAAAGGTAAGCTGGAGGAGCATGGCTAGGTACTAAAACAGCTCCTACGTCCACTTTGAGGTTAAAAGTGTGAATCATATGGACTGGTGTGAGCCAGGCTGGTCATGGCAGTACTAGGAACTATTTTCATTCCCTTTTGTTGGTCCCCCAATATCATTTGAGGTTGGGGTGGGGTTTTTCTCTCCTGTTCCTCCTTCTATTTCCACAAGCCAGGAACAGCAATGAGCTTGCCAAGTTGTTTCTTTTGTGATATTTAATGAATATCAGTTAACTGAAAATAAAAAAGGGAAGGTCTCATTGATAAGCACAACCTGAGGTCAGAAAGATAAAGGATACAGCCACCTGCCCCACTATTCACAGAAAGTGCAATCTTAATTGTCCTGCAAAAGCACCTGTAAAAGGCCGTTGCAGGTGGGAAAAAGTACTCCTTGTCATAGCAGTACAAGTGCTTGAGGACCTGTAACAGCTAATAAACAGTGATATTACACGGGCAACCTTTATGATATCACATATTATCATGAAAGCAATTACACTGAAAAGGAAGTGACTCTTTAGGTGTCATTTCTGGCTAGATGATGTCCTAGGATTTTCCGAGAGGCCAACACAATCCCTGTAGGAATGTCGGCCAGTAAATTAAACCAAAAAGAAAAACTGAAGAAGAGCATCTTCCTGAGCACCATACAAGAAGGACGTGGCTTGATCCAAGCCTTCCTATACAGTATCAGTACCATGTGTATGCCTGCTGCCCCCAAATAAACGTGCCACGGGAGAGTGTGCTCTTCTTCTGTTGTGCCTGCACAACAGTTTCACACTAAGGGGCTGGACTTAATCTTCTTATTCCCCCTCTGAGCTGCTAAATGATCAGAAGGCAAAAATAGTCTAATTAGAGAAGTGAAGGGTTGGAAAGGTACCAGAAATTTTCAGGAAGAAAAATGTCCCACTTCCAGTCTTCACCACAATGTTGGAAAAAGAAAAGAAACTTCCCGGTGGCTTGTGTTTTTTTTCTCCTTTTTTACTCCTTCTGAATAATAAGAAAACTGAGAAGTTGGGTTTGTTTGGTACAAAACTCCAATCTAACTAAATATGTGAAAATGAGGTTAAAATTTCAGTCAAATGTTGCAGTTATCTCAGACTCTGGTTTGATTAGAAGGGTCAAGAGGAAAACTTGACCTAAACCAGTATTTAAAAAAAGGTGCTCCTGATTTAAATGCTCTTACATGTAGCCAGCCTTGGTTGTGATTATGAACTTATAAATGATGATATGCACTACCAAAGAGACTGGCCGTACCCTAAAATTAGGCTTTATACCTAAAGCTACTCTTGCCTATCTTATGTTGTAACAACTATTTTTCAAAAAAAAAAAAAAAAAAAAATTATGAAGAAGCTTCTTTTGTACTTGCATTATCATGTGAGGCATCTAGTGACACAGGATTTCTGAACCCTGTAACTTTAATTTTCCTCTTTGTCAAGAATTGATGTTTTCTATGTTTATCCATCCCATCTCCCTTTTTACTTGAAAACTATGTCAACAAACAAAATATACTCCTGCACATTATAGTGCACAGCTGCAGCAATTACAGGAGGAGGAGTTCTCATCACGCAAAAGTAATCAATTTACATGTATTTATTTCACAGGTTTATCAAACAGTACTTCTTATATGCTGGTTTAATAATACATGAAACATTCTTCATCTGTACAAGAATAATATGATTTAGCTCTGATTACTATGTAGTCAATTATGAAATATATTTTATTTTTTCCCCATAATTAAAGAGAAAAACCCTGGGATATAAACTAGGAAACTCTTTTTCTGTTCCTGAAACTTCCAGCACTGATACATCTGTCATTCTTTCTATCTAGCGTCCCTTGCATCATCACTTATAATCAAAAAGCATGACGATGTTACGAGGTTAGAGAAGTAGCATTCAACAGATCTGAGATGAAAAAATTACCTAGCAGAGGTGAGCCTGGCCCATTGCTCCCAACCACCCATTCACCCAGTTCTCCCCACTGTGTTTCCAGTTACAGAATGGCTAGTTCGATATTGTTTCATTTTTGAAACACAGAACATTGCTAAATTTCTTTTCTTTGCTCAGGAACTGACAATTTTTGCTTTGGGATAAAGACCAGGTATTGGCCTCCAACCATAACACCCTCCCAAAAGCAGCGCAGTGAAGACCTCGGAGAGGTCCATGCAATATCCCTGCCTGTGGCTCATCTCCTTTAGGTAATTTCATAGTGTCTTGTCTCCACTAGCTTTTCATAATTCTTTCTTACTGCAAAAATACCTCTTTTTGGCAGCAAACACAGCCTCAAAAAGCAGCACAAACCTCAAACTCCTCCACTGCAGCTAAACATACCTGATGTTTAAAGTGTTTTGACCTTGAAAAGACAGAGATGGGATGTATTTTCTTCTTCCAAGATCACTGAATCAAGCTGGAAAGTGACTGGAAAAGGAAAAACACAAAAGTTCTAGATGTCTCTTCTGAAGATTTTTTTACATTAGGAGATGGGCTTCCCCTTTTGCAAAGTGCAGACACATGGCCAGCTTCAGAGCCACCTCCCTTCCTCATACAGGCTGTACGCATGAACATTAAACGTCATCTGCACACGCAACTCCCACTGAAGTCATCAAATGCAGGAGGACTCACACCTCAGGTATTTTTATTGCTTGTCTAGCTCAGCGTAGCATCATATACCTTGGGCCTGGTCCTACAGTTGCTGCTGTGAAATGGCTCCAGATGCAGCAAGTGATGGGTCCCCACAGGGGACTTCTATATACTTTATATAAAAAGTATATAAACTTTATATACTTTTATAAACTGTATATAACTATATACAGTTATAAACTGTACATTCAGTATAACTACTGAGTAGTCCCAGGTAAGAGGTGACCCTGCTTTGGCCAGGAAGTTGGACAAGAAGCCTCCTGAAATCCCTTCTGAAATGAATTTTCCTATGGTCCTAACGTGCAGGTCACATAGATCTAAGTGCAAGGGTAAGGGCTGTGGGAGGAAAGATGAGCACCACACAGACAGAGGCTAATGTTTAAACCACAGCTGATGGCAATTTCTTATCCTTCAAGCATAAGATCGAGTTGCCCAATGCTAGAAATTTCTGTCCTTTCTTCCTAAGCGTTAATTTGGTTAAGCCATAGACTTTTGGTTCCCCTGGGTTCATTTTTATTCTAGGAAGCGGAGATAAGGAACCAAAGAATTTAGCTGGAAATCATTTATCATTTGAGCCATTATACTGGTACTCCAAACAACTATAAACACATGCATTTTTCACCCAAAGCCTGAGCAAATCTACTGTTGTTGCTGCAGTTGTGCTGTACGGAGTTTTTTTCTGGAAAAGTAGTTTAAGAGGAGTCAAAGCCATTTATTTAGTCTGATGTGCGTGTGTGCAAGACACAGAAGTTCAGTTTCGGGCAGAGATTTTTGAACCCAAAGTAACCTGTTTCCTCAGCAACTGTATTTCTTGGAAACAGAAAACTCTCCAAAAAACAGGTCTTCGCACTGACAAATATCTGCAACTCGATGAAAGCCTGCAGGCTTGCCGGGCACCACCGTAGCATTTCAATCACACAAGAAAATGAACCTGAGAAAGCCAGAAACTTCTGGCTCTTCTTCCTTCTGTCTTTGGCCGACAAGTCCTTAAATTATTTCCAGTAGAAAAGGCCTGTTTTGGGTGAGACAGGGGCGAGTTGTTGGGGGGTGGTTTTTGGGGTCCTTAGGGCCCTTTTGAATACCTGGATTTGACAAGATGGAAATATGACCCTATTGTCTGAAACAGATAGGTGTTTCTTCTGGAAAAAAACCTCACAAATCTAGTGTTACTTTGATTTCCCTCCCCTAACCAGGCCCTGGGGCAGGTGGATGCGGCCGGGGGGCGGCGGGGACGTCCGCCTTCCGCCCGCATCCCACCGCCCCAGGGAGGGTGACCAGCCCTCCCGCCCCCTCTCCCAGCCCTAGTTCTGCCATCCTGCCCTTCATTTTGGCCGGTTTCCCCTCACCATTCGAAGCCCCGCTCCCTCCGCCCCCCGCCTCCCTGAGAACGGCAATGGGGACAAACGCCCGGCCCCGCCCCGGCCTCCTCGCCGCCTCCGCGGGCGGCCCGTAGGAGGCGAGGGCGGGCGGGGGGCGGGTTAAAAGCGGCGGCAGGTGAACGGGGAGGGACCTTAAAGCTGCGGGGCGGCCAAGCTGGGACCGGCCGTTCCTCAGGGTACCGCCGCCACCCGCCTTGAGCCCCGCCGGGAGCTGCGGGCGGCGGGGCTGATTTCCCCTTGCGGCTGCGGGCATCGCTGAGGTGAGGGGGGCGAGCCGGGCTGGGCCGGTTTAAGGGGAGGCCGTTTCTGTGAGGCGAGGGCCTGAGGTGGGGGGGATAGACGTGATGGTTCTCGCTGGGCCCCTTTGTGTTGCCGCTGCCGCCACACTTGTTGCACCCTGAGGTGGGTCCGGGACCTTCGACCGGGGGCCCGGCAAGGGAGCGGGCCCGCCGGCCGGGGTGGGCTGAGGCCGGCGAGGCGCGGTGCGCTCCCTCAGCGCTGGGCGAAGTTACCCCCGTGGCTCCTGGTTTCTTTCCTGCGCCTCAGCGTGAGGGGGAGCGGTTGAACCCCGCCACTGCGAGTGCTCTGGTGGCTGCTAATTATCCTTTCAGCTTCTAACTATCTCTATTTTTAATCGTCTTCTCCCGACAGGGCCCTCCGTAAAGTACGTTATGTGAAGTACCCGAGCGGCTGAAACGCCGAGCAAAAATACAGGCTTCTGCAATTACAGGTAATTTGCGACACGCCTACAGGCGTTCGGAGAGCTGCATGGAGGTAAACAGCTTGCATCAGTAAAACTGACAGGTCCTGGGAGCGTCTGATCACAGGCTAGAAACATTCCGCAGAATTACAGGGGGAATAGGACATGAGAACCGTGAGTCAGAAATAAACGTATTTCCGAGTATCGGAGCAAGATAAGGTGTCATGGAGTACTCCTCAAGCCTTAAATAGGAGGCTGGAGAGGTGTTGGAGTAGGGGCAGGAGTGCTTGCTCAGCTGGCCGCAGTAGCTGGTCGCTGGCTGCGTTCCTGTGGTGTGCTGGGCATCGCTGTTCCCATCATCGGGTTTCCCTAGATTGGGTGCTGCTTTTCCAGTCTCTTATGTTGAAGAATATCCCACAGAAGAATCGGTTTCTGTCTTGTGCTCCATTAGTTTTCACTATGTAGCCTGGAAAATCTCCTAGGAGAACACGAAAGGGGTTGAAAGAAGGCAATGACCTTTTTAAGAATGCTCTTTTAAACCCAATTTTTGTGACTTTGATCACTGATGAGATTTTATTTGCTGTGGCCTGTGTGCAATGATATGGAGGTTTGAGCTCAGATTCTGTATGGGATTACCATGATGTCTATGCATGCATTGAGTTAAGAGCAAAATAAAATATATTTTCAGTGTTGATTTTGTTAAAGAAGTTATATTGGTTTCTGGTATACCTTCCTGGAAATGCTGCTTGGCAGATACTTACCTTGAAGAGCCCCAGAGGAAAGGCAGCAGGCAGAAGGATGTGTATGTGATTGTGTTAGGCTTAACTCTGAGAACAAAGCTGGTGGGCCAAGCCTCAGCCTGGAAGAGGGAGGCATCTTCATGTGTCAACCAGGCATTTCAATGTAATTTTCCAGGTGGGATTTGTGATACTTGCAGAGCCATGAAGTTGTACCTGTACTGCATGTGTCAGGATTTCTGGGATACTTCAGTCCCCAGAACTGTCAGTGTCATAATTGGTAGAAGAACATATATTACAGAGCTTAAAGATGGAATAGTAAAAAGGCATAAATTAAAATATTTCTATGGACGAATCAATTCTGTCTGGACAAGGGTAGTTTTTTCAGCTTTCTGAAGCTTGGGCCTCTGACTGTGTTGCCATTTTCCATTCCTTACGCATAACCCAAATAGATCACTTGGGTAGCCTCACTTACTTTGTGCAAAAAAAAAAGTCATTTTACAGTGGAAAAAGTTATAGCAGACTATCCCAGAAGCTAGAAAACCAGCAGCACTTTGAGATGTAAGTACAAGTTCTTAATAAATGCCATTGCATAAGCTCACTTGGTACCTGTGAGGAAAAAGAATGTTTTATGAGTTTATTCTTTCTGGTATTCATGTGAACAGTTCCAATGAAATCAGTGGCCCCACAAAGTACACCAAACAGGAGCATGAGTGGAATCATTGTTTTTTCTTTGTTCTATTCCTTGTTACTTTTAATTGTTATTTAATGATGACTGATGAGTTATCTGAAAGGAGGAGGTCTCTGACTCCTGCCTGGCTAAACACCAGTTTGTGCAAGGAAAAACCTGTTGATGTATGAGGAGAGATAACGTGCTGTCAAAACAGAAGGAATGTGGAAAAAGAGAAAAACATCTCATACTAGTTGATAAAAGAAAGGTGAAAACTAATTCTATTCCTTATCTATCCAAATGTTTCTTCCTGTAATAGATACTTTGGAAAAAAAAAAAACCAACAAAAACCAGAAGCTGCTTTTGTCTTTGATAAAAAAGCAATAACAAAATGCATACTCAAGGAAAAGCTGCACTGTGCTATAAAATCTTAATGCTATACATTTAATTAGCATTTCCAAAAGGGGGTAAGGTCCGTTTGTGTGTGAAAGACAGTGACTTGCCAGTTCTGTTGGAAATGTTACACTGAAGTGGGGGTGGGCAGATTTGCAGAGAGGGTGTAGACATTGGCCTAAATATGGGGGGAAGGAAACAAGAATTAAATAGCAGGTTTAAAAAACCCCAACCCACCCATAAAAAGGCTGTAACTAAAATGTTGATATTTTCATGACTGGGAGCAGGGCACAGTGTGTGTAAAACTTTCTTTTACAATATGAGAAATGGAACACTTGCACCAGTGAAGACGCAGTCCTCAAGAATTTGACTTTCTTTAAAAGCAAGAACTTTAAAGCATGCTTTGAAGGAAAGGTTTATGGGGGGAAATGGCTGATGGGCCAAATTCTAACAGGATATGTGCTGTCTTGTTACGCCTTCAAGTGGAATGGCACGTCTGTTTTCCTGTTTTCCACAAGGGTGAATTCTATGCAGAGATGTCCTGGATGATGGTAATCCTCCATTTACAGTTGTAGGCTAGTAAAGTAGCTATGGGTGTTTCCAAACATACATGGAAAGTGACTTAAACTCATGTAGGGGCATGGGTATGGGACAGTCATAAGGGGGTCATCGTGGGTAGAACTGAACCCTTAATGCTGTTGATATTTAACTGGTATACTCTTTTAACTTTTAACTGTATACATATTGGGTCCTAATCTGTTTTGTTAAAGGCCATATCTGGGTTTAATTAGAGCACAGAATACCTCCTGTTTTCATAAACTTGAGTAGAAGTAAAGTACAATGCTTGCGGTGTTCAGACCTGCAACTGTCAGAGGTTTCCTGTTGCTCCTGTCTTTGGCTGTTCTCTTGTCAAATCAGATAAACTGTAATCCCTCTATCATGGCTCTTCTGTTCTCCAGTCTCCACTTGATCTGGAGATAGGTGTTCAGAACAAAGTTTAAGAGCTACTAGAGAGAATTACACAGGCTTTTGTGATTGTTAGGCAGCTCTTTTGATCTTTATTCAACTCCTTAGGAAAGAAGTAGAGTTGTTGATATTTCAAAGTGCTCCAGCTGTGTGCTCCTTGAAGTTTGATATACAACTAAAATTAAAATAGCTGGAGGCTACCTATGGTAATGAAACTTAGGACTTCGGTTGCCAAAGTTTGAGTTCAAAGCTGCATCTTCTTACAGTTTAAGCTCTGCATTAAAGCTGCAGCAATCTAGGGAGCCGTATTGTTTTTCAGGTACCAGGAACATCTTCGATGATTTGAATTGAAGCTCTGTACTTCCAACTTTGAACTGATACTTGTCTGTCTTGGTCCACTGATAACGAAGTATGAGTCTGTGAAGTATATAATTGTAGCAGAGCATTTCAGAGCAACCCTGTGAGACTTTTGTTATCCACAGTTAATGTCTGAGAAACTGAGGCATGGGACAGGCTGGCAAATTAGGTAGGAAGTCTCAGAGTTAGCAGTTAATTGCTGTAGCCTGTATGCCAGCCTTTCATGTGTCTTTGGAAGATGTTAATCAGTATTTCTTAGAAGCTTCCTTGGTTAGATCCTGGCAATGCTGCTGTTCTTGTGGTGCAGCACCAAAACTAACTCAGCAACACGAATAACAAAATCTACTCACTAGCAGTTAAGTGCTTGCTGTTTTGCCTGGCAATAAACTAGACCCCAGCTTGGCAGTGTGACAGTTTGCTGACACAAAACTGCTGAAATCCAGATTTGTGTGTTCTTTATATCTAGGTATGAAACAGCATGTACGGTATAGCTCTGAGACACCTTGGTGCTGGTTATCAGCCCCTACGTGAGCCAGTGCTCCCAGTGTAACTGCTTAGATCAAGACCTGAAGGAAAAGTTAAATCAGAAGCACCTTTGAATTCATGTTTGACCTTAACATGCAGCAGTACTTCGTGTGTGAAGTTGGATCATAAAATAATTTTGATAATGATCTTCAATCTGATGCAGTTTAGGTGTTATAAAGCTTTTGTACGGCTAAAGTTCTGTGTGAGAACTGCTGCTGTCAGGCATCTGAAGTTACTTTGTCCCTGGCTTGGGGACTGGAGGAGGGGACACTTGGTACCAGTGCCTTTTTTTGTCGTGTTGTTTAAAAATTATCTTGGTTAATACATTCCCAGTTGGGATAAAGTGACTTTTGTCTTGGCAGGCTGTTGATCTTGTATCAGTATCTGAAGGTACTACTTGAAAGTGGTGGAGTGTTAAACCAGTAACTGTTGGTACACCCTGCACTAAAATTCTGATAGGAGTCGTACCGTTGTGAATACCTTCTACATTTCTGTAATTCCAGTAGAATAAGTAAGTCAATATCAAGTTTATAGCTCTGGGGAGAGGGGTATAATATTCTAAATTTATGTATAAATTGACATACTATGAGACCTCTTCTTGACTGGGACTCCTAGATGTTCCTGTAGCATTAGCAAATGTTGTAGCACTTGCTGATGACTACTTGTTTTTGCTTGATAATAGCAAGCATCATGTTGTGTATATGGAAGGAATGTATCTTCCTTTGGTTTTACTGTATTCTAGTTGTCATTTGCTGAAGTTGTGGGTTTAGCCATTGACTAATGATTTCCCAGTGTAACAGTCTTTAACAGAGTGAAAAAAAGCATCTGCTAACTTGCTGCACTCTTAAACCCAGGAGCTCAGTGATAATTGTCCTCAGTGTTATGAATTGCAGGGGTTTTCACTGGGTGTATGCACTGTGCTGTAACTGTGGTTTGATGTGGGTTTAGAGCAGCAACTTTAAAAGTAGAAGGCAGTCAAGTTGTGGCAGTATGGTGTTCAAAACATCACTGCCCAGAAGCTGGGTATTACTGGTACAGTTAAGCTGTAGTTCTGCTCTTGCTGCTCTCTAGCCTACTAGAGAAAACATATGCAGGTGTTTTGTTTTAAAGGTTTTTGTGCCTCTCTGTATGATCATATAGAACCATTTCCCTCATAACTAACTTTTCAGTGGAGCATGGTGATCTTTTAGGGTTGCTTTTAACTCCTATAACAGCCATATACTATTGTAATGCTCTGATTGTTGAAATGGAACAGAAGGTTCAGCTGGTAGGAGAACAGACTTATTCTGAGACTTGAAAAGGCTTATTTTCATGCCCAGTTGCAAATTTGTTTAAGGAAAATTAAACACTTAGCACACCCCAATGTTAGAATGGGTTCTAAATGCTCAGTTACTAAGTCTCACTGACTCTATCTTCTGTTTTTCCCACCTTCTTCCTTTATAACTAGGCCCAAGCTTCATTCCTACTTTATTTTCCCCCTCAAAATTTTCTTGAGTCTTATAACTTATTCTTGTACTATGCTGTATGTACTTCTGAGACCAGCAAAACCGGTAAGTCCTTAACTGTCTATGTACTGCTACTTCTGCAGGCATTTATCTGGGTTTGTTCGTGTAGAAATAATATCTGGACTGGCTTTATGAAAGAGTTACCCCCTTATAAAGGGAAGTAGCTTTCCTGCTTGCTTCTCCTTTGGTCAGCAAAGCAGTTAATATTTTACTTGGAAGTAAAAAGGTCTTAAGAACAAGTATGTGGAAGGAAGACAGCCTACACTCATGAGTCAACATCCTAGCTTTTGAGTAAGCTAAGAGTAAATGAGCCATCTCATCACTACAGATAGCCCAAACCTGATGTTTAGCTGGAGTGATCTGCACTGATGTAGTGTAAAGAGCCATACTTGGCTAACTTGATTTCTGCTTGGCTCATTGCTCATTGGAGAGAGGTGGGCACTTCAGCAGACTCTGAATTGCTTTTGTTAGATCCTCTGCATTACATCGATGAGCGCTGTTTAAAGCCAGCTTGTAGGAAGCACTGTGGCCAGAGTATTTGGGTGGAATTCAGGCTGTGTGAATACGGCCCTATGGTCTTGACTGTGCCACCCTTCAGAGAGAAGATAGTGAGACTTTACTGCTATCTGATCAGTGCCTGTGTCAATCTCTGGAGTGACCCAGAAGTCATGTGACTTTCCAGCACCATAAAAACCAAGCCTGAGAGGCCGTGAGGAAACATCCAGAACGGGCAAAGGCTGGTGACTAGATCAGCAAGCAGCAGGAAGAATTCAGGGAGCTGAAGAGATCACTGAGGACTTGGACAGGTAGGAGGGAGGGTTTGGGCAGGTATGAAAAACAAAGGCTTTTTTTGGAAGGAGAGGAGATATTGCTAGGCAACTTAGGGGAAAAAAGTGCTTCTACAAAATGTGGTGACTCAAACATACTTTGCTAGAGTTGAAGCACCATATTTTGGCTTAGCAAGCACAATATACTCCAGAAAGAGATGGAGCAAGCCAGCTGAAGAGTATAGATGCATGTTGTATTGTCCTCAGCAATAAAGTTTTGTCAGCCCTTCTTCCCCAATGGCTGCTTTTCTTTTCCATGCTTTGCAATTTGCAGCCTGTTTTTCAAACTAAGTGCTTTTCAGTTGCTTTGTGGGTCTCTGCTCTAAAGCAGATTAGTGAAATAAATTTGGTTTAAAAAAAAAAACCAAACAACAACCAAGCCATACTAGTATTTGGAGTAACTTTTGACCAAGCACCCTGATTTGTGATGCACCCCCACGGTGTTGCAGGAGGTGGAGAACTGCAATATGACCACAGAGAATACTGGTGGGGAAGCACCTTGAGCTGAGTTTGTCACTGAAGGCAAGGTACCCTTTAACTACACCTGGAGGCACTTGTATATTTCAAATCATCTTCTTGACCTGGGAGACAGGAAGGAGTGGAAGCAAATCCTTGTGAAGCTCTGGTGGCAGAAAGCCAGCAGTATTGGTGTACAGAATGGGGTAAAGTGTGAGAGAATTGGGGCTTGTGAGAAGGGGGATGTGCAGCTTCCACTTCTCAGCCTTGCCTGCTGTAAGGAGATGGCTGACAAGCAGGGACAAGAAGGAACAATGACTGAGGAAAAAATGCAAGTAGTCTGGTGGAATTGAAGGATGGGTGAACAATGTGTGTAATACCACAGTGTACATGGTGCCAGTCTTCCACAGGATTTATATTCAGGTGTGCATAAGTATTTCTAGTCATAATATGTAGTTGTGTCGTTTTATAAGTATTGTAGTTGTGATGTGTGCATAATAAAACAGAACACTAATAAAAACACTAATAAAGTTGTAACTGTTCTTGTTTAACATACAATGATATCCAAAACAAATCCTGAAAGAAAGGCTGGTCTGAAAAATCAGATGGCAGAAAAAAGCAGTGGAAACAAATCTGAAAACTTGGCTAGTATGTTTTGTAAGTATCCCTGGTTTTAAGGGTCTGTCCTGTGCCCTTGTGGGGTTGTTAACCTACAGAGACTTTCTCTCTAGCTGTATGCTAGTGAAAGATAAACTGTTGTCTTGGAAAAATAGCCTAGCAGGATAGAAAGGTAACACTGATTCTGGGACTTCCATCTTCAGAGAGGTGTGGAGGTAGTAGCCTACACAGATTTTGTACCCTGAAGGAGGCTCAGGGAAGGTTCTCTTGGGGGGGGAAAAAAGCACCCTTGTATTCACATAACAATTAAATGCCCTCATTTTTCGTGTTGTGTACTTTGATGCTCTGTGTTATTGTTTGTGACTTAGTGATTATATGTAATTCCCCCATAAAGTAGGAAGGTTATTGATATTACTTGGAATGGGAATGTGATGCGGAAGACAACTGCAAAGAAATGCCTTCATTTTCTTTCTCCTGCCATGTGACCCAGCTGAGTTAGGAAAATTTTAAATTCTGATGGATGTGAAAGCCTTAGCACAAGTGGCTGTTCTTCTCTAGAAACTCTGAAAATGTGGTTTATTTTTTTAATTTTTTTTTTCTCTTATTGGTGCCCTGTGCTGTAAATGCTGGGGAAAGATGGCCTCTGAGGTGCAAACAAATTAACAAAGTTAAGGAATAAAAACCTTCATGAGGAATTTCAAAGCAAAGAGATTTGTGAGCACTTTCAGAGGTTCCTGCTGTAAGAAATGCTGGCTTCTTGAATTCAGAGTTAGCTTGCAAACTAACTTTTTGTAAATCTATCTGAAGTGGAGGGGTGGGGAGAGGTGGGCTGAAATGCCCCTGAACGCTGTCTGTGAAAGGCTGCTGTTTGTGGAAGCTGAGCAAACCCAGACAATTGTGGTGTTCCTGGCAAGGTATGTGGGAGACAAAGGTGAAACCCTTTAATCCATGACAGTTGGACTGCAAAAGTCACCTACTGGGAACTATATGTTTCTGTAGAAAAGTCTCTGAGCTACTGCTGGCCTGACTGAACTCTTCAAATGTTGACTTCAGCACTCTCCCAGCCTCTGAAATGTCTCTCCTAGTCTAGGAGTAATGCAGTACATCTTACAAGAGGGGGAAAAAAAAATCTTAATCAGATTTATCCCAACTTGAGATGGATAGTGACCAAGACTTCACCTTCATTGCCTCAAGCTATTGTGGAATTTTCTTCAACTGAGAATATAGAGCCCCATAGTCTTTTTTTTTTTTAAAAAAAAAAAAAAATTTGTGAGTGCTAGTTTTCCAGACCTGCTCATGGAGGTGCAGAGCATCAACAGCAGTTCCTCAAGGTCTGTTTTCAGTGCTGGAATGCACTCATGAAAATGTTGCTTACACTTTAAAGCTAAAGATGGGCCAACTTGGCTTAATTTATATAGGAATTCTAGCTGTCCAATACTGTGGTGTTTTGGTTTTGTTTTTTTTAATGCCTACCTTACTTTTGGCTGATGTCATCTTCTGTTCTTTTGTTACTATCACAAGTTGCAGCTTCTAATTTAAGGCTGTTTTCATCAGTTTTCCTTGTCTGTTTTTCCTACTTAATGTTGCTAATAGCTGTTTTCACTTGGCAAATGCACCTAGAAGTTGAATGAACGTGATGCTGTGGGTATAATCAAGTACTGAAATATTGCTTGCTGATATGTGATCGTTACTTATGACTGCTTATAGATAAGCCCACTGCATCAACAAAATGTTACCGCAGTCAATGTATATCCTGCAGTTATAACATATTACCTTTATTTTATACCATATACTTGATCATATTTCTTTCCTGTCTTGATTAATCTTAGTCTTATTTTTCTTGTCCTAGGTCAGCTGATTAAAACAAGACAATGGATTGGGGAGCCCTGCACACCATTTTAGGGGGCGTCAATAAGCACTCCACCAGCATCGGGAAGATATGGCTCACGGTCCTGTTCATCTTCCGTATCATGATCCTGGTTGTGGCTGCAGAGAGAGTCTGGGGAGATGAACAGCAAGATTTTGTCTGCAACACACTTCAGCCTGGGTGCAAGAATGTTTGCTATGATCACTTTTTCCCCATCTCCCACATCAGACTCTGGGCCCTGCAGCTGATCTTTGTTTCCACGCCTGCCCTGCTGGTGGCCATGCACGTGGCTTACAGGAGGCACGAGAAGAAAAGGCAGTTCCGAAAGGGAGACCAGAAATGCGAATACAAGGACATTGAAGAAATCAGAAGACAGAGGTTTCGTATCGAGGGCTCCTTGTGGTGGACATACACCAGCAGCATCTTCTTCAGACTGGTCTTTGAAGCAGTCTTCATGTATGCTTTTTATTTCATGTACGATGGGTTCCGAATGCCTCGCTTAATGAAGTGTAATGCTTGGCCCTGCCCCAACACAGTGGACTGCTTTGTCTCTCGACCTACTGAAAAGACGGTGTTCACTATTTTCATGATCGCAGTGTCCAGCATTTGCATTCTTTTAAACGTGGCTGAATTATGTTACTTGCTGACAAAATTTTTCCTCAGACGGTCTAAAAAGGCAGGAAATCCAAAACATCACCCCAACCATGAGAACAAGGAGGAAAGCAAACAAAACGAAATGAATGAGTTAATATCTGACAGCTGTCAGAACACAGTTATAGGATTTTCAAGTAGCTAAGGTGGTATCAGTGCTGGGGTTCACTCTTTTTGGAGTGAACGTTCTTTGTTTAAAGGCTGCGAATGAAATTTGTTACATGAAACAATTTAGGTTGGGCAAAACTTTGATACATAGTGTCAGGTGTCAGTTTATGCACGTGTCTGAATAAAGGGCAGCCTAAATGTGAAAATTGTGAGGATTAAATAGGAAAGTGTGTTTTCCTATGAGTATCCTCACAAACTGACTATGACAAGTGGGAGATCTACTAATACCTTTGAAAACTACACGCAACAGCAATAAGAACAAAATCCTTTCCATGCTAGGTATTCTAGTGTTGCAAGATGTTTTGTAATAGTGATAGTCTTTACTTGTGAACTGACAATTAAAATATTTTTCTAAAATCTCAGATTCCATGTTACTTAAGGTGTTATAGTACACAACTGACTGTGTTTTGTTTCTTAACCAGGCATATGCAGATGCACCCTGTCATACTGTATCCCTAGAGAGGAGACAGGGATAGGCTATGTCTTCACAGCTTTGCAAGTGCTGTTTGAGCCTGCCCAGGTAGCTTGAGACACCTGCATACACACTGCTAGGGGAAACTGTGTGAAAACCCACCACATGTAGTGTGGGTACCTGAGGTAGCAGGTCCTGAGTGCAAAGTCAGACCTAAAACCAGCATGAGAACATAGATACTGCCTAAGTAGACTTGCTTTAAACATCTAGCAGAGCTGGTGATCATAAAGATCTTCTAATTGCATACTGCCATTTTTATAGCAACATACATAACTTTATGTAAATGTTTCTTTAATGTATTAGCTGTAACTGTTTCTTTATGCTGTATCACATGACAAAACTTTTTTGGTTTTGATTTGTTTGCTTTTTTTTTGTGGTAGACTGATGGTGCTGTTATGGAACTAGGGGCTCTTTGGTTTGAAGGACACGGAAAAGTAGAAACGCTGGAAACAAAGCAAGTCTTCTGAATAAAAGGCAAACATTTTAACCTTTCTCAACGCAGTGAGAGTCTGTATGTGAATGCTAGGGAAGTATTAAGCAGGACAAGTACTTATAAAATACTGGTTTTGAGCAGAAAACCTACATCTGCAGTGCATGTAGCCCATATACTCCTCTTATTCCCAGCCAGAGCACTGATGCACTCATTCTGTTGTCCATACTCTGGAGCTACACACATAACTCTTGAGTGTGGTGCTTGTGGGAGGGGTGTGCTGCTGACAGCTGAGGGTCCTGAATGTGAAAGAGGTGAGTGTAGTACAAGACCCCAGCTATGTCATGTCTTGTGTGGGTTTCCTATTTTGGATCACTTCTCCCTCTGATAAAAATGATATGGATGTGCTGACCTCATCAGAGTGGCTCTCTTCTTTTTAACACCAGTGCAAATAGGTTAACTTCACTGTTTTTTGGTATTATGGAGGTACTCTTTGAAGGGGTCAGTGCAGGTAACGAAGAGCAGGTATCCCTGTGAGCAGAGGTTACACTTGGTCCTGTTCTCCTCCTGCTGTTGGATGCGTTGTTTTACTTACACATGCCAGCACAGCTTTGTGTGTCCATGCTCAGTTTGGGGTGGTTGGTCGTTCTGCGTGTGACCAACAGAACTCTGACAGGGTACAGGCACAAGCAACAGGAGAGGGGAAAAATACCTACAGTCAGCTCTGTCCCTGCATGAGGGCCTGAGCTGAGCCCTCACATTTATCTGTTCCACTGGCAAACTCCTGATCTTTCCTGCCTTCGCAGCACATTTTCTTTTTTAATTGCTGTTGTGAAAAGAAATTGCTGCNATAAATACACAAAATGTATAGTTAGTGTGCTTGCATTTTCTGTTTGCAGATAGAACAATACAAGCAGAAGTGAAAAGTGCTACAGAAGTTTGGCTTTGTAGGTGTTCCTTGTGGCCTCGGCACAGCTCTCTTTCCAGGCTCCGCATCCTGCTATGTCAGGGGTTTAAATCTTTACTCAATGGCCCATAGTAGCGTCAGGAAGGTGGGTGCTCGGGCTCCATCTCACCAGATCATCCTGAGTCTGCCCGAGGACAAACAGCATGGGCTCAGTTCTCATGTTGTGCTGGTCCCAGGGCATGGAGACACAGTTCCTCCTGTTCCAGAGCTGTGTTTCATGGAGCACCTTGAGCTCCGGACTTTTGTCCAAGGCACGCTACGAATCGCATGCCATGTAGGGAATGTGAAAGAAGATCAGTTAATGATTATGCCTGATCATGCATCACCACTTCTCATGATCAGCTTGAAGTAACCTTGTGATGACTGTCAATAAACATGGGAAATGCCTTAAGGCAGATCCATTTGAGGAAAACATAAGAGGGGCAGTTTTTCTTGGTCTGTGACGAAGCTCAGGCCTGTTGAACCTCAAACGGCAATGTGATAATAGCTTTCTATACAGTACTTTCATTTTCTTTTTACAGCTTTTCAACCAGTGTTTTTTATCTCAGCAGCTGGATTTTTCTAGAAGATCAGTTCCCTATCTGTTGTTACTGTAATCCTGGGCGAGTGACCAAAGCTTAAATTAAGAAATTGGGTGTTTGTGATCCTTTGCGTGCCAGCTCAGCTACATGCATGGCCATGCTGGAGATGGGTTTGGGTTGGCTGGACCTTTCCTGCACAGCAGCAGGACCTGGTAAGGAGCAGACGAGCAAGGATGCCCCACTGCTGGGGTGTCTTGGCAGCCAGGTGGGTCAGGAACAAACGTGCTGGTCCTTGTCCAACCCACGCCAAGGGTGGCTGTCAGTCAGAGAGCTGGAGCTTGTGCGAGGTACACCAGTGCTGATTCATTGACTCAGCAGGGAGTACCAGTTGTGACTGAGGTGTGTTTGCCTGGGATGTTTCCCAATCACACTACTGTGTGACCCCAATTACGGACACTCTCCTTTATCTGCAACACCCCCTGACTTTAGTCACTGCCAAGGGAGAGTCTGTGGCAGTTTTAGTGCCCTTGTTCCAACAATTCGTCACCTCCTGTTGTGTGAGGCTCAAGTTAAGGCATCATGAAGAAACTGCAGCTTCCAGTGTCTTGTTTCTCCAGGTCACCTTCTCACTGCTTGCCCATCCTGTGCCCTGAGCAGAGCAGGGGCTGTTTGGTGGGGAGGTAGTTAACCCTTTCTGCAGGGAAAAGCTGAGCTGCTTCTCTGTGTTTCAGACCTCCTGCATCTCAGCAGGTTGGCTGGAGCTGCCCTGAGCTCCCAGCTCTTCTCTGTGCATGCCCCTGCCTGTAGCCACTCCCCGGGCAGAGGGTCTCCCCCCAGATCTCTGACCCACTGGTGACCTGCAGTTGGTACAACACTGGCACCACCATCACCCGCGGTATTTCAGCCAGTTCCTCTGATGGCAGCTGGCTTAATTGTCCCTGCCCATCCCTGCTGCATCTCCCCGCCCTGCGATTTCCTCTTTGTTATGCCTGGGGCAGAGATTGCTTAAATCGGCTGTGGTGCCAAAGGAATGATCAGAGCCTCTGGAAAAGCTCTCTTGCAAATTCCCCACACCCCCTTCTCTCCCTCTGTCTTCCTTTCCTGGACTCTGCTCCCAGGACTCACAACAGCCCCTGACTCCCACTGCATGTTCCTCCTCCATCCCTCTCTCCTCAGCCTCGTCCCCTGGCCACTTTCACTGTTTTTTCCATTGACCTCAGCCCTTCCCAGCAGCCCTGCACACCAAAGCGCTAAGGAGCAAATGGGACCAGTCACAGATGGGCTGAACCCGCTTTTTTTTTGCATAGTTCGGCCACCTACCCTACCTCACACACAGCAGCCATGAGCTCTTTGCTGCCACATTGGAGCAAATTTGGCTCTCCCAGCCCTTCTGCCGAGCTGGTGGGTGCTGTGCTGGCCCAGCACCTCACCCACCTTCGCCCAGTGATGGTGTGCTGGAAAGCACGGCCACAGCCTGCACGAGGCAGACACGTGCTCCAAATTGCTTGGCATGTTCTTATGTTACCACTATTGCCTCTATTTCCATTACTGAACCCAGGTTTTATTGCAGTGCTCCTGAAATAAAACTATTTCGTAGGATCATGGAATCATAGAATAGTTTGAGTTGGAAGGGATATTTAAAGGTCATCTGGTCCAACCCCCTGCAATGATCAGGGACATCTTCAACTAGAGCAAGTTGCTCATAGCCCAGTCCAACCTGACCTTGAATGTTTCCAGGGGTGGGGTATCTACCAACAATCTGGGCAACCTGTTCCAAGGTTTCACAACTCTCATTGTAAAAAATGTCTTCCTTATACCTAGTCTGAATCTATCCTCTTTTCATTTAAGGTCATTATCTCTTGTCCTACTGCAACAGGCTCTGCTTAAAATGTTTGCCCCCATCTTTCTTACAAGTCCCTGTAAATATTGAAAGACTGCAATAAGGTCTCCCTGCAACCTTCTCCGGGCTGAACATCCCCAACTTTCTCATCCTGTCCTCATAGGAGAGGTGTTCCCTCCCTCTAATAATTTCTGTGGTCCTCCTCTAGACCCATTCCAACAGCTCATGTCCAGCTTTTCATCCACCCGTACCCCTAAGTCCTTCTCGGCAGTGCTATTTCCAATCCCTTCATCCCCCAGCCTATATTGATACTGAAGGTTCCTCCGACCCAGGTGCAGGACCCTGAACTCAGCCTTGTTGAGGCTTATGGGGTTCACATGGCCCGCTTCTCAAGCCTGTCTGGGTCCCTCTAGATGGCATCCTGCCCCTTCGGTGTCTCAACCACACCACTCAGCTTGGTGTCACCTGCAAACTTGCTGATGGTGCACTCGGTCCCGCTATCGATGTCATTGATGAAGATTTTGAACAGTATTTGTCCCACCCAATATACACCCCTCAGGGACACCACTTGTCACCAATCTCTATCCGGACATTGGACATTGACTACTGTCCTCTGGATACAACCATCCAACCGATTCCTCAGCCACCGAACAATCTACTCATCAAATCTGTATCTTGCCAATCTAGAGAGAAGGATGTTGGGGGTTGNTGTGGTCCTCCTCTAGACCCATTCCAACAGCTCATGTCCAGCTTTTCATCCACCCGTACCCCTAAGTCCTTCTCGGCAGTGCTATTTCCAATCCCTTCATCCCCCAGCCTATATTGATACTGAAGGTTCCTCCGACCCAGGTGCAGGACCCTGAACTCAGCCTTGTTGAGGCTTATGGGGTTCACATGGCCCGCTTCTCAAGCCTGTCTGGGTCCCTCTAGATGGCATCCTGCCCCTTCGGTGTCTCAACCACACCACTCAGCTTGGTGTCACCTGCAAACTTGCTGATGGTGCACTCGGTCCCGCTATCGATGTCATTGATGAAGATTTTGAACAGTATTTGTCCCACCCAATATACACCCCTCAGGGACACCACTTGTCACCAATCTCTATCCGGACATTGGACATTGACTACTGTCCTCTGGATACAACCATCCAACCGATTCCTCAGCCACCGAACAATCTACTCATCAAATCTGTATCTTGCCAATCTAGAGAGAAGGATGTTGGGGGTTGCCATGTCAAAAGCCTTACAGAAGTCCAGATAGATAACACCTGTACTTCTTCCTTTGTCCACTGGTCTTGTCACTCCATCATATAAGGCCACTAGGTTGGTCAGGCAAGACTTACCCTTGGTGAAATCATGCTGGCTGTCTTGAATTATATTCCTATCCTCCATGTGCCTTAGCATAGCTTCTGGGAGGATGTGTTCCATGATCTTCCCAGGCACAGAGGTGAGGTTGACAGGTCAGTAGTTTCTAGGGTTCTGCTTTCTACCCTTTTTAAAAATGGGTGCAATTTCTGTTCTTCATAAAGTAGCATGCACTGCCTTGCTGGTGCTTCCCATTGCCACGGTGGTGATCATGGCACAGCAACATGAAGAGGTGCCCAGAAACTGGGCTAGGAGAAGAATCCCTGTTGTGTATATCTGAGTGATGGTCACTCAGACCTCAACTTCTATATGTATTTATTGATTTGCAGCAAAAGGACTAGCTAGGGGCCTGGGTTAAGACCAATCATGCTGCTGCTTGTCTTCATTACCTGATGTTCACTGAACTGCTCTTGCTATGGCAGGAAGGAAAAGGGGCAGGCATTTAAGAGTTCTCCATGTAGATGTTGAATTTTTTGGTGTGCTATCACCATGGACAAATTTCTGCTGTGCTGTCAGACAGCACGGCCTCTGAAGCCAGAGAGACTGTTGCATCTCAGATCCTACACCGTACTCGCCACTGCTCTCCCCTCGGGTGGGGCCATGGGCAGAGACCATGTCCATCTCAGCAAACTTTCTGGTAGGCACTTAGCACCCCTGACTCCAGCGAGAGCACTGTCATTCCAGCAGCCTTTCCCCTGCCAGAGGCAGTGCATGGACCCCTTTCCCTGCACAGCCCTCTGTTGTCACCCTGGTATTGCTCCGTTAGGCGAATGAAGGTTAATGGCCTCCTTTTCAACTTCCACAGAGGCCCAAAATTGGGCAGCTTCACCAAAATAGGTGGGGATGAGGTGCAAATAGCACTTCTGCAATTTCCCACCTACTTGACCCTGCACCCTTGATGCTGTGGAGTATGACTGCTTCTCCAGTGTGCAGGCACAGCTGGGTGGCTCGGGGGCGTTCCTCAGCAGAGAAGCACCCAAGGCATCCTCTGACACACAGAGCGATGGGCAGGTGGGTCCGTGGGAGGAGGAGACAGGGAGAGGTTCTTGCAGAGCCCTGACTCAGCCGTCAAGTCCTAGCAAGGGCCTCAGTCAGCACCCTGGCTTCATCCCTGCCAAGAGGCATATGGACAGGAATGCCACTCCCTGCGTCTTGTCACCACTCAGCTACCACCTGCCTGTGCCACTGGGTCACCTGTCTATGCCAGAATTTCTACTTCAGCCTCCCCCCACCCATCGATGCTGTGAAAATCACGTTGGCACTTTCTGCAAGCTTGCAGATGTTTCAGGGCCGGCCAGATCCAAATCCGTCTGTCACTCGGCAAATCCCTGTTGATTCCAGGCCTGTAGGAAGGGTGTAACTCCTTCAAAACACGGCACCACCACCCAGCCACTTTCTGCACAGCCCTTTTGCAACACCAGGTCCCATTTCACACAGCAGCTATTACCTCCTCGCAGCAGATCCGCAAAGGGGATACATAATTCCCAGCTGGGAATTGGGGAATGCAGTCCCAGCGTGGACCAAAGCTCCCATGCTGACACGTGGTCATGCTCTCACAACCATGTTAGTTTTTTTCCAGTGATTTTCTGGTAGCCGCAGAGAAGAGTTCATTACTCAGAGAAGGGCTGGGAATGCTCCCTAAAATGGTTTGGCTCTAAACAAATCTGAGGGCCTCTTTTCTCTGCTGGCTTGGATGTTGGGTAGCTGTTTTACTTGTTTATGAGCCCACATATCAGAGGAACTTGGGGTGACAAGATCAGTAAAGCAGGAAAGTTTTATACCCTGCCAGCTCCCAATCTATGGGAATCAGGCTGGTTTACTTCCTTCAGACCCAAGGCTGGTTATGCTCTTAACTCTCCAGAGCAGCGTGGTGCAACCTTTTTGCATTATCAAAACAATAGTGGAATCATGGCTAATCTAATTCCTCCTGGTATTTTACTCCTTGTTACCTTTTACATGATGCACTTCTCAGACCAGGGCCCCATCTCATTGATGTCTTGGGGACTTCAGGGAACTTTAGGCAACTATTAAATAACAGTGACGATGACAACAGCATATAAAGCATGACAATGACTTCAAGCAAGAATTGGACTGTGTCCTTTGATGCTGCTTACAATATATGAAAACCTGGAAAGAAAAGCAATTTGGTGAACCTTGTGGCTCAGGTAAAATCCCTGTTAAGTCCCTGGGACTGAAGCTCACAACGGTGAAATCCAGACTGGCTGCTTCTTGCAGCTTTTAGCTGGACCTGGGTGACACAGGAGGGAGCGTTTAATACTGTTATTCGGGCTGATGGATTTGGTTTAATCTAGACATCTCCCAGGTAGGCACCCAGTACATGTTCAGTTGGGGAATGATAAAAAACAGTTTAAAAGCATCTGACAGAGCTTTAATAGGCTGCCTGAAAAAAATGCTCCACTCACGGTTACTGAATTTCCGGTTTCTTATCTAGTAAAAATTTAACTAATTTGCCAGCCCCTGCAAAGTTTCCCAGTGCAGATAAGGCTTGAGCAGCGAGAAGGAGTGCTCGTGTCTCACACACTGCAGCTGCCCAGGTGGGGCTGAACCTGGCTCTGGCACCATCATTCCTTGGCCAAAGAGATGAATAATAGTAGTAGGAGTAGTAATAATAATAACAATAATAGTTTGTATTGACACAGAAAAAAATGCAGCAAAAATTAGAATTCCCAGCAAGTGTTTTAAACTCTGGGTTGAATATTTAGTTTTATTTTGGTATTCCTAGTAGTTATTTATTCTTAAAGGGATATTTTCACCAGAAGAATCTGATAGAAGACAAAATAAGATAAAGAGAGAGAATTAGTTGAGATCAAAGAATAATAAAGGTACTTTGGGGAAAGACCATTTTAGCAGCCACCATGTGTAGGTAATACATGGAAAATAAAATATACTTCAA
The DNA here is from genome assembly GCA_013400375.1 of Thinocorus orbignyianus. Classification (NCBI taxonomy): domain Eukaryota; kingdom Metazoa; phylum Chordata; class Aves; order Ciconiiformes; family Thinocoridae; genus Thinocorus; species Thinocorus orbignyianus. The sequence continues at coordinate 898,249 of VXBW01002690.1, read as the reverse complement.
GGAATCATCATCCAGCTCTCTGTTTTCCAGTGTCCTGAACTGCTTCAGGAGTGAGAGCTGGCTGGGCTGGCACTTTGGTCAGCTCTGCCCTGTGCCCAAAAGTGATAGAGGGAAAAACCCCAAATATTTAGATTTATAAATAGGGAAAATAATAATGAAATTGGTAATTATGTCACCCAATCATGCTGGCAGACAGGGGGCAGGTTCAGCTACCCACAGGGGGTCGAGACATAATGATTTGCTCTCAAAGCTCAAAGTGACACCGGTGTCTTCTCGTGAAGAGCTGCAGGATGTACCCACACCCAGCAGAGGTGAGGGGTGGTGGCCAGAGACACCTGACTCTTTTTTGGTCACTGTAGGTTAAAAGAGGGACATCGATAAGAGCAACTTTTTCACTTCTCACAGACGTAAGAAACCAGTATCCTAGAATCATGCTGACTGTGTGGTATTTCCCAGGAACTAGGGATGAAAGGGGAATACTGTGTAAGTCAAGTTTCCCTCCTCACAGCCAAGGGGGATAACCTTGATCCCAAGATTTTTTTGGTGTATAAGCAGTGTTTATCCACTGCTTATTGCAAAATACAAGGTTATGCTGGGGCTGCCTCTAAAGGGAGAGCCTGACCTGCCAAACTGCCACCTACACTTTCTCCTTCCTGCATTTCCCCTCTTCTTCCTGACACCAAGGTGGGATTGTGGTAGGAGAGGCCCCTTCTCCACTCCCCTGGTCTCTCCAGCAGCTCCACACAGAAAAGAAGAGCTGTGGGTGAATTTGCAGGTCATAGAAGTCACCCATGACTTTAAGTGCCTGGAGGGCTGGGTGGCAACTGGGTGGGGGTTTTCTTTATTGAAGCTCTGTAGGTGTCTGACATTTATTTAAATCCTATCAAGCACCTGAATAGTCTCTTGGAATTTGTCCCAAAACCTATCTAACCCCCTTATCACTATGTAAGAAAACCTTGATTAGCAGTAAAAGGGTTTGGCAGTCAAAGACACTGTATTAACTACTCAGGAACCCAAGGGAGATCTTTGGGCCCACTGCTGCCTCCAGAGGATGGTATCATCCCAAGGGATAATACAGCCATCCGTCTCTGGGCCTGAATGGTCTTGCAACATCCGCTGGTTCATGCATGAGTCACGAGTTTCATTTATGCCTCAGCAAGCTAACTCTCACTCTTTGTGTTTTTTTAGCAGTTCTGGTATTATACAGCCTCCTTTACCAAAGAGCTGGAAGGCATTATTCAACTGACCACTGAAAAATTAATCACTGAAGAATAACCACTTAATAGACATGATTAAAAAACAGCAGCAAGTGCATTTTTCCCTAATGGGTCTGTTAGAAAGAAATGTTGCTTTTTACACACACACAAACCAAGCAAAAAAAAAGTAATTATCAGAAATGAGAGGACACACAGCCCGACCTGCAAATCTGAGGCAGATTCAAATTCACCTGTTTTGTACCTGAGATATATTTGTCTGACATTGTGCTTGGATTTAACCCCAGCGGGCAGCTAAGCACCATACAGACACTCGCTCACTCCCCCCTGGTGGGATGAGGGAGAAAATTGGAAAAGTAAGAGGGAGAAAACTGTGGGTTGAGATACAGGCAGTTTAATAAGTTAAGCAAAAAGCTTCACACACAAGCAAAGCAAACCGAGGTACTTGCTCACCACTCCCTATTAGCAGGCAGGCGTTCAGCCCTCTCCAGAAAATCAGGGCTCCATCACACTTAGTGGCTACTTGGAAGGACAAATGCTATAACTCTGAACATCCCTCCTTCCTTCTTCCCTCAGCTTTATATTGCTGAGCACAACACCCCATGGTATGGAATATCCCTTTGGTCAGTTGGGATCAGCTGTCCTGACTGTGTGTCCTCCCAAATTCTTGTGCCCCCTCAGCCTACTCACTGGTGGGGTGATGTGAGGAGCAGAAAAGTCCTTGACACTGTGCAGGCACTGCTCAGCAGTAACGAAAACATCCCTCAGTTATCAACAGTCTCCCCACATCCTTTTGCCCTGCTGACTTTCGTTCCCTTCTGCCCAGCTGAATAAATTCTGCAGGAGAAGTGGGTACCGACATCAGCCTGGGCTAACCTGCGGCCTGGTGGCTATGGCATCATGTGGGGAGTAGGAGACAGAGTCCTCTCAGGTCAAGCAAAGCAAAAACCTCCAAATCATGAGTGAGTTTGGAAAAATCTAAGGATGTTTCTACACTAGCATTTTAACCGGGAACAGGAATGTGTTGCTGAAGTGAATCCCTTGACCACCTCTGCTCCGGTGTTTTAGTTCTCACTGAGGAGTCAGCCTGGGTCTCCACTGGAATGAGCAGAACTGGAAAACCTGTACTCCAGCAGCCCTGGCGGTCAGTCCACGGGAACTGGGCTGAAGCAAACCCTCTAGACATGTAAGCAGTGTGACTGCTGGGTCCTCAGCACAAGCTGTTTCTACAAAATGCTCTTGCTGGGCTGCAGTGGTTGCAAATGTCTGTAGCTGTTGGCTGTATCTGTAAATGTCAGGATGCAGCGTTGTGTGCTGTAATATGGTGTAAGGTACTACAGTGCGATGCAATGTAGGCACAGGCCAAAAGTTATTCTATAAATAAGGCATTTATGGAAAAAAAAAAGAACCCCTGATGCAGGATTCTGCATTTTACATTAAATTATCAGCACCAGCAGCTGCTCTCAGAAGGAAGCAAGTTGCTCAGCTTTTGTTAGGAAAAGCTTTGGGAATGTCTTCCACACCAAAGGAGCGGCTTCTGGATTCCACATCCAAAGGGATGGTCTAACCCCGGGAGAGAGAGGTGAGGGTACACCCCTGTATTGGCACAGCTTGCAAGCCCTCCCAAGTTGTCCTGAGGTGTGGTGTAGAACTGTAATGCTTACCAGAAAGTGCTAGATTTCACAAATTGGGTCAGTAACTTCTAGGACTTACTGGAGAGTGTTTAGGTGACTTTTCCCATATCTTCCTTTGCTCTCTGGATTTTGAAAGGGAGCACAAGCTATTTTACTCCTGAAGCCAGACTGTAGCCACAACTCTGTCACAGCACATATAAAATGAGCAAAAGGAAGAATAAAAATTAATTTAGCTGGTTTTAGTGATCTTGCTGTGATTTTCACATCAGCGGGCAGGGCCATTACACTGGTGGGTAGTGCTGGAAGTGTACTAAGTGCCACAGAAAAGAAAAAGAGAGGCAAATCCAATGAAGTAGGCCAAGTAGAGCTGTGCATAGCTAAATGGGCATGAACAATCTTGCTTTTTATGCCAGCATTTAATGTCTCTGAAGTTACAGACATACATGTGTATTTTGCTGATTTAGAAACAAAATTCCTGTTCCCAGAATGTACAATAGGCTACACAACAATGCAACATGTCTTGACACAAGGCAGAATGACCTCACCTGAGACTGTGGGTTGCAGTTTGGAAATAAAATGTTTCAACAGCAATTGCAATCCCTAATGGGAACTGGAAACTCTGCACATTCTGATCTTGCCTGAATTTCCTTGTAGCTTCACATAAATGCCATAGATCAGAATAATTTTCAGTAGATTCTATCTCTTTTGGAAAAATAGAAACTACTGCAATTGATTTATGAGCATCTTTGCCTGACACCCTACCTATAACAATAAAATACCTAGCAGTAAAACATCCTGTGTGGTTTAGGTCTGATTTATTTTACAATTTGTCCACAAGTTAGACATGTATAGAGCTGCTGTAAAATTGTTTTAATCCTGTTTTTCTGTTGTCCAAACAATGCTCTTTGTACAACTCAGGCCATCAGCCAGCCTGTATTGTGCAAATGCCAGCAGGGCCCCTGTGTTCCCCGTGCCAGTCCTAAGAGGTACATCCCATCAGGGACTAGGGTGCCTGGTCTCATTTTGGTTTTGAACCAGGACCTGAAATTTGCCACTTTCCCCCTCCTTTCCATTTTCTCTGAAAGCCCAGCATATTTGGGAAATGGCCTTTTCCTTATTTTCACTTTTGCCAAAAAGTTAACATCACTATGTGCCAAGACAGCCCAACATGCAGTTCCCCTGTGCTGCCTTGACCAGGAAAGACATCCCAGTGCTTCACAGTGCCGTACTGGTAAGGGATTGCACACACAGGTGGGGATGAGAGAGAAACTGAAATCTCTGCAGCAGAGGGACTATGGGCCCAGGGCTGCTACTGGGATCAGGCAGAGCAGCCTGGGACAAAGCTGAGTCTGCCAAAAGGGTTTGGGAGTTACTCTGCTGCTGTCTTGAGGGCATCTCTCCACACTGTGATCTCCCTCTCAGCAACTGTGGACAGCTTGTGTGACACACCAGAGTGTACGTGAGCATGCTTGGGAGCGGGAACATGAGCAGGAACAGGACAGAGCTGTGGACAAGTGCTGTGCGAGCTGAGCCAAGAGGGGCATCTGGCAAAGAAGTCCCAGCTAACACAACACTGCATGGACCCAATTTGTGGGGTTTTGGCATTTCCTCTTGAGGGTGCCCCAGTTCCCTTCAACCTCTTTCGAAATGTTTCCTTTTTATGTAGTCTGATAACAAAGGAATAGACCTTTTTTCCCCATAATCAATTTATTCTGCTACCCACCATTTACTCATAAAAAAAGTCAGTTCACACAGTAACCACTTAGGAGCAGACACATTCCGGTGCTGAGAAAGAATCTCAAATGAGGGAGGAAGCAACGACCTGTAAAAAAATGTATTTCTTAACAAAATAAATGATCTACTGTCCCATTAAAACATGACTGCAAGTCACCAAGTCCCTGCATAGCTGGAGCCCTTGACTTTTAGCAGTAAGTACTGAGAGTACACAGGTAATGCAAACATTGCAAAAGACAGTGGTTTTCCCAGATGTCCACTTTTACCTGCCTGAAGCAAATCCCTTTTGGTGTACTTGAATTAAGTGGAGAGCAGAAGCAGAAATATTCCTGACCCAAAGGGATTAATTTTTCCTTCTCTTGGGGTGCTGGTTGAATGTAAGAAATATCCTATGTCTCTGCCTGGAGTTTTTGTAATCTTGAATGCATACGTTGCTTAAGAACAATCTCAGTGGCATTTCTAAGGAGATGCCGTGTGGTGCTCTGTCATTTCTTGATGACTCTGTTTCTTCTGTGTCTACAAGATCCCTTCCCACAGATCTCTGCAATGGGCTGTGTTGGGACTTCTGCAATTAGCAGCATGATGACAAGGAAGGTGGAGCGATGTTGGTACCTGGAACAATACCTGCCCTGGGGCTCCACCACCCTTTGGAGCCAGAAATCAAGGACTCCTTCCTCCCACTAATTTAGCAGTAGTTACTACTCCAGTCCTGAATGATCTGGTCCCTTTGACTTTGTCCAAGTCAAGCTTATTCAGTCTAAACACAGACTCCATAACCTCCTGAGCTCTGTTCCCTGGTTCTGTGCAGCTCAAACATACCTGCAGCTGCATAGAAATCCTGGAGAGATCTTTCATGGAACTTCCTGGCAGTTCTTAGCTTATCTTCTTCTTTCAAATCAGCCAATACAACTATCTTCCCAAAGAGCTTGGAAGTCACCTTCTGTCTGAGTCACACCCAGGAAACAGCCTTTCTTCTCTCTGGGAGTTAATCTGCACACCAGGGACTTCTTGGTCCTCAACAAAAAGAAACGCAGAAGTGAAACAAGTTCTCAGTTTTTCCAGCCTGTGGCAGCTGCTGACAAAAAGTTCAGGGAGAGTGGCAGGAACGAAAATACACTGTCCTTCAGGCAAGGAAAGGGAGCTATTGGCAAAGCCAGAACTGAGAAGCACAAATATGAAGTTCATAAAGATGCCAGGACGAGCATAAAATAGCAGACAGACAATTCAGACTACCAGGGGAAGAGTTCCAGGGATTTCTTCATCAGCAACCTTTGTACCCCAAGGATACTGCCGTGTTCAAAGTGTTCTCCACCTCTTATTGCACAAAGGCAGGGAAGAGCCAACATCATTATTCTCTTCCAACCCGTTACAGACAAGGGCAATGAAACTTTGATGAATACAAAACAACAACCACTTCATCCTTCTTGTGGCTGTTNTGGCCCTCCGCTGGACCTGATCCAACAGATCCCTGTCCTTTCTCTGTTGAGGACTCCAAAGCTGGTCACAGTATTCCAGGTGGAGTTTCATGAAAACAGGGTAGAGGGGTAGAATCACCTCCTTTGATCTGCTGGCCACACTTCTTTTGATGAATCACAGGATAAGGTTGACTTTCTGGGCTGCCAGCACACACCACTGGCTCATGTCGAGTTTCTCATCCACAAAGTGCTTACTCAAGTCCTTCTCCTCAGGGCTGCTCTCAATCCATTCTTTGCTCAAGCGCTATTTGTGCCTGGGATTGCCATGTCCCAGGTGCAGGACCCTGCATTTGGCTTGGTCAAACTTCATGAGATTTGCATGGGCCCACCTCTCAAGCCTGTAAAATACACACTGTCATAAATTACTCTTTTCATCAATTGCTGGTTCATGCTGCTTCACCAAATTTATCAGTGAGGGTCATAAATTGCAAGCGTTGACCATTATCTTGCCCTCTAGTATTGAAAGCCCATCTATTTATACTGAATATTTGTTTATTACCTGTAGAATCACTGCAAAGGAATGTAGCAACACCAGAAAAATTTGGGCATGAAAAACGTGATGCTCACTGGCCCACAAACATATCAGTCAACTGCAAAAAAAAAAAAAAAATTGTTTTTCCGTTTTTGGTTTGGTTTGTTTGGTTGGTTTTTTTACTTATGTTAGCAAGGTATCTAATATTTCCACTGGGTTTACTTGTGTGTTTATTTGTCTGGCTTTGCATATCAAATACACTATCTGAGTCTTGTGTTTCTAGCTTGGGGTTTGCTTATGACATAAAACTTTGAAGAGTCCTTCCAAGCAGCAATCATGTGCTGTAGTCCAGCCCCACCTCCCACAAGCCCCAGCAAAGCAGGATGTGCCTCCTCTGACAAAGGATGCTGCCCTCAGCTCCACAGCATTTTTGTGTACTTTGCTATTTGTTTTGGTGTCTGGTTGTTTCAGGTCAGCAGCTTGCTGATTACAGCAAGCTGATTTCACTCCTCACTTTGCTGGTAACGTCTCTCTCAGGTATGAGGTAGCGTATAGATCACCACAGGTAGCTTTTGTAGCTCATGCAGCATCAATGAACAGATGGTATCTCAGTCTTTCCTTAATGCTGTTTGGAATCCAGCATAGACACTGGTGAACTGTAGCTGTCACTCAAAAAGCAGTACTCCCAAAGAGGTGGAGTGGATCTGGACAGATGCTACTACCTCACCTCTTTTGTATTCTTTGAAGTGTGTGTAGTGTGTACTTTCCCAGTGTAACCTCTGCTGCTTTATGTGGCAGGCTTCTGTTGACCTTCCCAGTGCACACATAATCTGGGAATATACCCTTTTTTATTATATACTCAGTGGCCTTTGGCCAAACAGGTCTTCCCAAAGCCTACTTCAGCTTCCTTTATTATTTCCTGTACAATGCAGAGCCTCACAGTCTTGCACAATTTCTGTTGACTTTCTAGCTCCAAAATTGTTGCCCATTGACTAACAGCAGTCAAGCTCAAGCATGCAGCTGCTTGCTTGATTTTCTGTCATGATGTCTCTCCTGGTGTTGTCTTTGCATGGGGGCATTAGTGCCAGCTTTGCACGTAGCTTTGTGTGCTTCGGCACCCAAGTGCTCTGCAGGCACTGTAGATTTTCCCCAATCAGCACCATCTCACCTCATCAAGCTGTACTTTTTTTAAAATCTGCTCTACTGAGTATACATGACTGTCAAAAGTCAGCACATTTTGAATGTTCTCCAAATTATGTGCATTACTCCCTTGCAGAGTGCTCAATTACCTTCAGTACTCAGTGGTGATGGAGCCCTTGTTCTTGGATACCCGCAAATAAAGAAAGAACAGCTTGGCTTTGACAAGTGGAGGAGCCATCTCATGGGATGAGTGGTAAGTGCAATTTGACAAGTAGTTCAATTGCCAGGAAAAAAAAAAAGATCTAAAAATGGGGAATACAGAACAACTAGGAAGTGAAAAAACAAACACTGGACACTTGAGAATTTGGGTTTGGTTTGTTTTTTTTTTCCCCTGGGACATTGCCTAGATGCATCCTATATGGGTTTACAAGCATATTCCCAGGGGCATTACTCCATGGACTAGTACTGGGCATGGGGGTGCCACCTGAAGGGCCCTGGGATTGCAGGTGACTGAGGGCACCACACAGACATACCATCTCCAGCTCACTCGTAATCCAACACAAATCTGCTGGTGGAACATGTTATTGTGGGCTTGATCATAGCTTCTGCCTGGAAAGATCTTTGTAATAGCCACTGCTTTTATTATTTTTATTTTTCTTTTAACTGTATCCTCTTACTTCCTCATGAGTCTTCCTTCCCAAACCCAGTTTAACTCCTTTGTCTCTGATTAGCATAGCAAGAGGAAATGTTTCCATTATATATTTGCATTCAAGAAATGACTTTGTTAGTATGATGCATACATAGGTGCAACCAGGTCATTACTGAATCATCTTATTCTTGTTTTTAATCTGATTCAGGACTTGCACTAGAGATCTCAGCAAACTCTGCTGGATTAGTCACATAGTCAGTGATCTGAATATTGACAAAAGGAACAAGATAATGTAATTTTTTTAGACTGAATTAAAACCATGCAAAACATGAATCCAGCTCACTTTCAATGGAGGAATCTATTGCTCTTGAGCTCCTGTCACTGAGTCCAATGACTTACAGCAGAAGTTTTAATTCCAGTTAAGTCTTCCCCTTCCCTCTGTGGGCTGTACAAGATCAGTCCTTCTCTGGCTGTTGGCACTCAGCCTCTCCTTAGTCTTCACTGGCACTACCCTTTGTACTTTGCAGCCTTTATGGCTGCTCCATCAATATGGCCTTCAGCAATTTCTCTCTCCAGGCTCCAGCATTTGCCACTTATTTTGCTTCTTCCCATTCTTATCTGTGAATAAGTAAACTAGTGGGTTGCTTCTATGCTCTGTGTGCTCCAAGAGATAGAGAAGAACAAAACCTTCTCAGATAAGCATCAAAGAGTAAAGTGTTCTTGGCAAACCTGAGAAAACTTTGCCTGAACTCTAGCAGTGCATTTACAGATGCAGAATATGCATGACAAAGGGTGGGAATTAGTAAAAGTTAAGGTCTACCCCCTAGCTCTGACCAGCACCCTACAGCCCTCTCATTCAGGGAGAGATTATTTCTGAGGCACAGTGGAAAGCACCTTCCCAGAAGCAAAGAAAATCATAACCCTCCTTTATAAACCCTCTTCTGCCTGCCAGTGCCTGGCCTATGGTGCATCTTCATGATACAGCTGTTGAAATACAGCTGTTCACTCTCTGTGAAAAGCTATCATGCCACCTTTTTCACAAGAGGCTTTGCTGCCCTCTCCCAAAATGTGGTTCTTCTTTTTTCTTTTGAGCAACAGACAGGAAATATAGGTCAACTCTGTTATACCTGTGAAGGGGTTTCACCTTTGTGTGCCAGCAGGGCCAGGGGCTACAGAGCTTGGGGCAGTGGAGACCCCGTGAGCTGCAAGGCTGGCCAGGGCGAGTGAGCCAAGTCTTACAGGTGTCCTCCATAAGGAAATAGGCATCACTCCTGGGAAGGTGTCTTTGGAACTGTAGGACTTGGACAGAGGACCTGGGAAGTTGGGGGAACCATACTAATTTGTTTGAGATAGGGAAAAAAGGCGGAGATCCACTAACAAAGTAAATTCTGGTTGCCACGATGGGGTCAAACAGGGGAGCGGGCAGCTACTGATACAGTGTCACACTGTTGGTTCTGTTGTTTTTTTTTACAGCTGAATGGAATGATGAAACTTGTTAAACCTCTTTGCTATCCTGCACAGCCAAGATTTCACCAGTAGACCCAAGACAAGATCCATGCTGGTTTATGGAGAGATTTTGGAGAATAAGTTTGAGGAACAGTCTGGTAGAAGACTGGTCTAACTTGTGGATATAAATAGGTGCTCTCCAGAAGCCTCCTGAATTGTTTGAACTAGGCAGTGAACATAAGAAAAGGTTGATGTCTTCTGCACTGGCTTCACTTTGCAGTGGTCTTAAGCTTTGTTTGACAGAGAAGCTTTTGGAGACTGTAAGGATTATGGGATCAATGCCTGTGGCCAGAGGAGTGAGAGTGACCTGCAGCAACATTGATATAAACCAGGATCTTTGCAGCCCTTGCATTAAGTTAGGTTTAAAAAGCACACCGAGTGCTCTTTTCACACTCAGACCAGCCCCACATTCCCTGATCTTCCTCCTACACCGCTTAACCACAGTGGCATTTTTATAAAATTAATATTTTACTGTTAAAAAAAAAAACTTCAAAGATGATGAAGGAGCAAAGTATTTATGTCAGACAATAGAAGTTTGTTCTTTGTAAATAAAATGTTCCTTGAAAATGACACATGAGCCCATTACTTCCACGGGGAGAGGGAGGAGGCAGCAGTGAACTGAACACAGGGGTTGTGTGAGCTTTTAGAATTCAGTGTTTTGCAGCAGAGATGGAAGCTACGGCTGCATGGATTTGAGCTCCCAAAACACTGTACTTATATTAGCCAGACCTTGCCAAGCAAGACCTTGCCTTCAAGCGCTGCTCTATAAAATGCAAAGGCTTATTTTTTCAAAGGCTGGGAGGGCAATTAAAGTGAACAGGAAAATATAATGACTGGGTATCTATTTCAGACACTGGTATGTCTGTAAAGACACTGAAGGAGACAAAACGGTTTGCACAAAGGCTGATCAAGTGTGGTATTCTGGTCTTAGTATGAGTAAAACGAGTGTTTGAAAAGTAAGCGCAGAGGCAAACTGGTTGGTGAGTTAAACGGGGAAGATGCTTTTATTGCTGATGCTAGCACAAAAATGTCAGGTTTAACACGTCTAGCTCATCCTCAAAGAAATGAAAACTCTGTCCAAAGTATAAGCTGAGTGTATAGTTGCATTTCCAGTTGATAAGCAATGGTGCGTGACAAGTAGCAAGTGAGCTGCTAGATGTTGAAAGAGCTTAATTTTAAACAAAAATGATGAATAAGAAGGTTGCTACACCTATGAATTAGCAAAAATCAATTGTGAATAGCACATTATAAAAGTGATACTTCATAGTAGTCAGAACTAAACCTGACCATGAGGAATAGCAGAAGATCTTATCCAGTGTGAGCAACCAGATAATAAAATGGCAAATGAACCTCAGTGTCTGCTGCTGCAAACTAATACACAGTAGAAAATCAATCCAAAGTACACCTATTCAAGTGTATGAGCCTGTATGTACAACAGGAAATATTGTTATAGTTTCTAGAAATTCTTAGGAAAGAATCTTGGAGTGACTATGAAAAAGTCATCTCATTGCTTTCAGGTGTCTGAAAACCAAAAACAATTAAGCAGGAATGACTAGAAAATGGTGAAGAATGCAACAGAGAGCATTGCTCTGTGCATATATAAACTGTGCAGGCACCTGGACTGCTCTTGTAAAAAAGGCACAAAAAGTTGTGATGAGGACAATAAAGATAATTCAACAAATTAGGTCTTTCAGCACAGAATAAAAAGGGTAGACAGAGGATATGACAAAAGTTTCTGCATTCATGGAGGAGATGAACAGGGAAAGACAATTAGCTGTTACTCCCAATGGTGAGGACTCAGGAATGTTACATGAAATTATCTAAGAGCAGATTTTTCAGAAAATGAAACAATATTTTTTTTTCACCACACACAATAACAAGCTATTGAGTTAATTACTCCAGTATTTTGTAGGTTTTGAGATATATATGAGATAAATATTAAATATCTATACAATCCAGATACAGGTGACATCGAAACATAGTTAGACAGAGCAGAGAGTGAAGGAAGATCTATTAAAAGTATATATCCAGACAGAATATCTGGAGGTGCCGTGAGGCTGTTACATGAAGAGATGCAGACACAGTCTTTGGAAAGCTGTAAGACAGTACTGGAAGACGAATCCAAGATTTCTGCTATCTTGAAATAAGCTAAAACCTGTTTCTGTGTTGAGAAAGTTGCAACAGTATTTATTTTCCTATTTTTATGAAGTTTTTATTTTTGCATTATTTTACAATCCACAAGAATGAGTTTCTGTACGTACATACACACTTTGTGACGTTCATGACCTTCAGTCTATGAGAATAACTCTTCCTTACAGCTGAACTTTTACAGGCACCGGAGATGATAACACTTGACACTCACATCTCCTGCCAACCAGCCAGGTGTTAAGAAAAGCACAGGCAATAAGCCTGCACCCCTGGATTTGTGCTTTGTCATAATTCCTTGACAGGATTCCCCTCTTCTTCCCAAATAAAGCAATACATACTTCCTCATACATACAACCAAGCAAAGAAAAATGAATGAAAAGTAGCGCTCAGCTTTACCATAGATTTTGGGTGGTTGTAAATGAAAACTGCTGTGGCAGAACTGAGCAACACAAGCTATGGATTTCTCTCAAGCATTTACATTTACCACCATCAAGGTTGGGTATTATTTTATAAACCAAAGTTTATTCTTGCAGACATTTCTTTGTAGATTATTTAAAGATCTTACAAATCTGACTTAATTTTCTAAACCTCTGAGAGCAAAACCAAATTCACTTTGCCATTTTGCAGATACACACGCAAGGTCTAGTTTCCTGTAATTATTATCTATACAAATTACTAGGTCCGAGCTTAAACTTTATTTAAATCTCTACTGATGAAAGCATTTCTACTTCCAGACACGCCTCATAAAACCAGGCTCAGTACTAAGTGCAGCATACAGGACAGATCTTTACTTCCAATATACAGTAACAAACACGCAATTTTCAGCAGAGCTTTATATATTTACACAAGTTTTTATTATGTCACAAATCATACACAGCATTTCATCACCTTCTAGCTTTCCTGCACACCCTCTTTAACACAGCATTCTTTTGAGGCAAGATTTTTGGTCACAATGTTTTAAAAAAACAAAGACTCTTTACTGTGTGGTAATCAAGTGTCATTTAATAGAAGTTTCTCCTGGTTGGATGCTCTGGGTGAAACGCAGACTGTGTGAGGCAGAGCTGAGCCTGACAGCAATGCTGCTCATGCTTTGCAAAGCCTAAGGAGAGGGCTGCAGCCCTGATCCAACTAATTCATGCCTGGATGGCCGTGGCCTCTGTCCTCAGCGACTTTCCTCAAAGATGGGGTTTAAGGGACACTACAACTAGAAGAGGCTTTCTCTTTTCTTTTTTTTTATTGTCAATAACAGAGCTCGAACTCCAGCAAAATAACACCAAGTGACTTTTTGCACGGCAAGAAACATTCCTTTGATTCACTATACTTTCTGCTAGATTATTTTCTCCCACAGAAACAACGTTAGCTCCCCCCGTCTGCAGTGAAATCAAGGTTGTGCACACTAGTGAGGGTAGCAGAAAGGTTTCTTTTGGGTGTAAGAAAGCCCACAATATTTCAAAGGAAAAGCTTTCCACAAGTCTTACTTCTATCCTGTCCTGAGCTGCCTGCTGTCCCTCTTACCCCTACATCTGGCTACCAAGATAATTCAATTTGTTAGTTTCACATTAGCAGTTAGTTTATCTGCTCTGTGTCTTCCAAAGTCAAGGGGTCTAAGGTCTCTCAAGTTTCTTTCTCCAGCCCTGCCTTATCTTACAGAAAGCCTTCGGGAGCTGCGTTTTATCTGACTGTTGTCCGAATTGGCTCACGGTGATGATTTCCGCGGGCTCTCAGGGCACCGGGGCAGTTTCAGGGGGACCCACAGGACGGGATTTCCCTCCGGGACACATTTTTTGCTAAACACGTGGGAATCAACCCTGCGCTCGCCGGGTTACCGAGCCCACTCTGAGGGATGCTGTCCCTCGGCAGGGCTCTGGGCAAGGACANAACGGGGAGGGACCTTAAAGCCGCGGGGCGGCGAGGCAGCGACCGGCCGCTCCGCAGGCATCGCGGACCCGGGAGCGGAGCAGAGCGGAACATCCTGAGGGGCCCGGCCAGGTGAGGGTCCGGACCGGCTCCGGTTGTATGGGGACGGTCGGGATGGGTGAAGCACGGCCGAGGGGAGACCCCAGGCTGGGGGCGTCCCCGGCGGGGCTGGGATGGGGTGCGAGGGACCTGCCGGTGAGGCTGCCGTCCCTTGGCA